>CABFWB010001957.1:67156-82528 GCA_902151455.1 Timema bartmani
TGGATTAGGAATTGGGAGGGTTGAATTTAGAGGAAGTGAACCCGCATTTGCGTGGAGGGAGAGTAGGAAAACATTTAGGACCCCCCACCCCCCAGTTCACCCGACCGAGATTCGAACCTCGATCTCCCCGTCCTCGGCGGTCGAGCTCAACACGACTAGCGCGTTAGCCAACTACGCCTTTGGTTCACTGTTGTTGGAGAAGTCGGGGTTTGTATCCCGGCCGGGTGTAATATACTTAAGGTGGTTTTACTCAAACGTTTCCCACGCTCCCTTTACCCAACTGTGAGTACATTTTTTATAACTACTACACCAATTGATTATATGAGCGCGCAATCTGCGAACTAATTTATCTATAAAAGGCACCACACTCAGTCTTACGGCCTTCATGCATCACTGTTAAAGGTAAAATATCAATTGGATCAATAATAAATGTTTCAGCCTTGCCACAAATCAAACCTAGGACATTTAGGCTAGTTGGTAGATGCATCACTACTTGAGTTAATGATTTGCACAAGGTAATACCTTGGATATGTATGTGATAGATACAAGGGCCGTATGTATAGTTAGTTATACTCGGGAGTCAACCAATCTCTCAGTATACACAATAGCAAATAGTTTGAATTGAATTGTTGATTGGCTGATCTTCGAATTTCTATTATACGGGATGTGGTATTGCGCTATAACAGTATTCATAGCGTTGATGTGGATTATTTGGATTGAATAAAAGATAAATACCTCAGTTTAAAAACAACATTACAAATAAGTGTCCTCCATTACAACAACTACATTGTTATTTTTCATTTAAATATCTCTCAATATGTTTTCTTACAGAATTCTTAATAAACTTATTGGTGAACTTAATGAAACATTCAAATCGAGATAACTCATCGGCGTCTTTTGCCTCCCACCTAGGTCCCATGTTTAACAGCATTTACTAATTCCTATGAGGATAAACGTCGCCTGGCCACCTATATTTTTTGTATAAAGTTTTCTATTTAACCTACGTTATACACCATAACGCTTTGTAAACCATCACATTCCATTTTGTGCATCTTGTGTGAATGGTCCTAAGGCCGGTATAAAATGCTACAGTCTTTTTTATAAAAGAACGTTAATTCATCTCTGACAAATATATTTTAGAAATAAATTTTGTGTTTGATTAAATCTTAAGCTTAACTTGAAAATTAAGATTATTCTTTAATCCTTACTTTATTAAAAAAAGTTTATTTTCAAATTGAAACAAAAAGAAAGCAATCAATTCTTCACTTATTAATAAATTTTCTGAATATAATATAATATAAAAATTGCATAGTATAAGAAATTGTCAAATTTTTATAAAACATATATGAAATGTTAATTTTATAACGTAATGTTTTTACATTTGATGAACTGTAATAAAAAATAAGTACTTGTCATTGGGAAGAATGAGTTTGTCTCCTACCATGCTGATGGTTCAGGTCAGGTTTTATTTTTATAAGAAACAATGGAAGGTCATTAATTTTTAACCACTAATCGATTTCTATCATTTAGATTGCTATCATTGTTGATAAAAAAATACCTTCATACAGATAATCAGATGCAAACATTATAACAAATGTAATTGTTCCATTGGATAAAACAGACGAATATTCATTTATTACAGTAAGCCTGGACTTTATAAAGTTTGATAATTTTATCAATGTATTCAAATATAGGCTACAACCACGTTGTGCCTCACCGGAAACCCCCTCGTACCTCACAGTTTGAGAAATCCTGCGCTAGAGTTTTATAATAGAAATTGTCGAAATTAATCTAGACATATAAATCAACTAGAAATTCAACTGTTTAGTGTGAACAGAATATTGTCTTATATGACATGATCTACACATTTAAAGCGTTTATTTGGCATGTTTTGTTTTTATTTTTGACTAAATGAGCTATGTTAGTGACCAATTTTTTTTTAATCTCCACAGTTAATTTTTAAATATTTTTATACTACTATTGATTTTCAACTTAGAGTTATCTTAGCAGAAAGCTGTTAGTTCCTTTTACCCTGGGTCTACTAAATCATGGTCGAATCTAAAACTGTTTCACAGGATTTTGTTTCATTTTGATAAACAATCGTTCTCAGTGTCACAGTATATGAAATTAAACCATTGTAATCAATTTTTGTGATCACACGCTTTGTAAAAACTATCAAATAAATGTGATGTATTGTAATATCAGAGATGACATTCAGTCTTTAGTCAAATATTTGATAGAATACTAGGTAAAGTACCTGGAGATTCCCGGGATAAATGTTTTAATTCAATTATTGTACGTAGAAGATATCTTTAAATTTTAAAATTTCACTTTGAAGTGCACATATTCGTGCATAGAGGCTATTAACTTTTTTTAATGGGCCTACCTCTACGTGCGGTAGATATAACACAATTCTCATGGCAGACAAAAACTTCATTTTATTGATATTTCCTTGCTTCCGACTCGGCTTATAATTAATTTTTTTTAGATATAGTCGAAATTTTAAAATTCTTGCTACAAGGTGTATATGTTCATCCATAGGGGCTACTAATTTTTAAAATGTCATACCTCTGCTTGTGATAGATATCGCGCAATGTTCATGACAGAAAAAAACTCTTTATTTTACTAATAAAGCTATATACATATTTATTTATTTTATTTTTAAAGATGTACAGTATAATACTGAGCTACTAGAATTGGGTGATGTTCGCAGCTGGTGGACGCAGTGGACCCGAGAGCCGACGAGGACCTCCTGGAGTTGATGGTCCGGATAGCCGAGAGTCCTAATGAGTGGCGACATGTCCACGAAACACTGCGTGAGTAGTGTCCCTGTACTTGATTCAGTAAATAAACTTGTACTTAAAAAATGATAACAACTAACACGATATATCCAAAAAAAGTAGCTACTATTAAATGTAGGCCTACTTCGCTCATTCCCATGGTCAATGTGCTTATCCTTATTTCATGAACAGTTATGTTGCCATCAAATCAGAAAATGGTTTGTGTTTGTTATAAAATAAGATTTTAAGGAATCTTTTTTAAAAAAATCTGGCATATTTTGTTTTTTATAGTACATTAAATTTAAGGAGGAATGTATGGGATGAGATATTGAGGTCAAAATTTTTACAGTTTTTATATCAGAACTTTTTTTGGTCAAAAGAAATCAAATATTGCCTCAGTAGAGACATGGAGTTTAATTTTCTTCGCATGACCTTAACAGTTGTTGAATATCTGTCGATGGTGTCCTGGAATGTGTTGAAAACTTTTTCTCTTCATTTAAAACGTTTCTCATCTAATGCTTTTATAGTTATGACATATATTCAAGAACTTAAATAAAATCACCAAATTTCACCCCTACAATACCACCTTAAACCACTTCCCTCAAATCGTTTTAAGAAATAAAACAAGGCAGTCAGTTTAAGCTGTTGATGCATGTGATTTTTATTTGTGTTTTATATATATTTGCATGTGTCTTGCGTCTATATTAATTTTAAACATCGCTAAAAACTAGGACCTGTACTACTACCAAGTGACGCACATGATTATATGATTACGTCATGTTTTACTAATAATCGCCATAATATCTGGTTTTACGTATGATCATAGTTCATTTGACCTAATTTCAGTAAGACAACCTCACCCGTGCGTACGGGGTGTAAGGGGTGGGCTCAATATTCACTCTAACGAATATTTTTGAATGAATACTGTCGGTGAGGTCTAGCGGAGTTATTTGGAACCTCAACCTGCCTCATGAATGTATACCCAAATAACACGTTATCATATGAAAACTGTTACTGAAGTTGGGAAACACTATAGATTATTGTGGGCCAATACTATTCATTATTAAAGACGATAGTGTTTAATCGTTAGACTGTAGGCTTCTTCATATATATATATATATATATGAAATAATTAGGTTAAAATGTCTCAACCATTATAATCATGCCCCGTACTCGCGGGAAATATTTACATACTTAATTAAGTGCAAGTTGACTATTTTCTTGTGAACTACCAACATAGCAACATAGGCTAAACCAGAAATTTTCATGAAAACTTGTGCATAGTAATTTTCAGAGTTAAGTACAGACGCACATACAAAATAGAAACTAACATTCAGACACTAGCAAATTGAAAAGTGATTTCCTTTGTCTCTCAAACGAGAGTAAAACTAAGTATATTTGCTTGGGGAAAAGGTTTGATAGAGGAAAGTAGCTCCAATTAAATTATTTTTGGAAATATGTTCCATGTACACATTGAGTCTATTTGCGCTGTTTTACACTGGAACCGGGTTCTGGGATTAACCAGTAAATAATCAAATCACAAACCAAAACGTTAGCCATTTCTTACTGCCCCCGTCCCATATTGCCAACCTTCCAAACATTATGATACTGTGCATTCGCCCCTTACAAAATAATAAGAAACCTAAATGTTACATGTGGTTGGCCTAGTGCAATAACATTAAATATTCAGTCTTTCTGGAGGTTTTGTTCTCCTAGATGAACGACACAGAACGTGAGGTGGTGTCTCCGGAGTTTCCACGGCAGTAGGCTGGATTGGAGCTAGTACAGACTTTTCTAATGGAATTGAATCACCCTTTGCACCAAAGTTCATCCCATTTGAGGTGATGGTGGCCTTTGAATTTTTTGAGGTTCCAATGGCAGAAACGACAGTCGTTCTGGGATAAAAATAGCTTATAATGAATACACCTGCATTAGATTAGAGATATGATAACGGAAACACCTAAGGGGGTCGCCATAGTAAGTGAGATATTGACGCGCAGAAGTTTAGCTCTAAGGCGGACGTGTTTGTAGGACGAAATATATCCCAACAAGATTTCGTATCACAACTAGTTGTGATTGTCCAGTAATAGTTTTTGTCTGGCTTTTGTGTTCGCGATGAAATTGGGCACCAAGATTATTTATTTTCTTATATAAATTTTGGACGTCACATTCATTCTATGGATGCTTATTTGTTTATTGAATTAATTAATACTCTAATAAGATATTACATGCATTATAACTATCTTTCAATAATTCACATAGAATGTTTATTCACCATGAACATCACTCAAATTACAATTAATATGCAGCTATGAAAACAATTGAAACACACTCTAATTTTACTTTTACACTAACATCATTTAGAAATGGATGTATTGACCCAAATGATAGTAATATTTCATTATAATCTGATAAATTAAGTTATTACAACATGCAATTCAACCACTCATATAAAATATCCACCTTCTTTTTGTTGTTTTTATAATCAATTAATCGCTGATCCCAAAGTATGTCATGACTCCTATACTCTTCCAATAAACCTCACTTTTTTCTCATTTGGGCAATCCATCTTGAAACACTGAAACTATGCACTAGAAACAATAAAATAAACTCAAAATAGGAGCACGGAATACAAAGAACAATACGCTAAGTCGTACGGTTTTGTTGCCTCTGGACCCACTGCCGGCGGGAAGGTAGCAACACGTGGCAACACGCAACTTGTGTAGCAAGGTCGCACGCGGCAGAGGAAATAGAAGGCAATATGTAGCATGCTACAATTATGGCATGCAACACGTGGCAACACGCAACTTGTGTAGCAAGGTCGCACGCGGCAGAGGAAATAGAAGGCAATATGTAGCATGCTACATTATCGCAAGCTACACATCGCCTCTTGTTGCCCCTGTGTAAGGCCTCTTGTTAACGCAATATTTAATTCTACTATGCCTTTTTTTCAAAATACGGTCCACATCAAAATAGAGTCCTTAACAACCCTAAGTGTATTCTTAGCTTTATTAATAGAACAAAATATGTGAAAATGTGGTATTAGCGAATTTTCAACAACTTTTTAAGCATATGTATGGAGAGATGAGACCTAGCTATATTAAAAAGGTCTCCAGATATAGCCTTCTCTAACAAACACAGTAATTTGGTTGATCGATTCACAACAACAAATTTTAAGATATTTTCTAACAGCGAGCTTTCTTCTTTACTTTGTGATCAGAAATTTTGTTTTATTTCCCATTTTCTTGTTGACATGACAAAGGGTGGGTGTAGGTAAATGGTGAAAGTGAGTATAAACTTAGACATAATAGAGAAATAGTTCCAGAAAACTACACACACCATTGTATTTTTACCCGTGTGGTCTGACAGCGATTGATACTTTCACGCTGAGTGGGGCGGCCGCCTTAAGTGGTCTTAATAAAATACACTGTCATTTGCAATTTTCATTAATAGGTTTGAAACCTAGTCTGAGTTCCAACCTCTTGGGTCAAAGCTAAGCTCGACAGTCTTGTGTGAATGAACAAAAGTAAAAAAAATTAGTAGAAGTCAAGGAAATTTGTGAGTCATTTGAAAAGAGATCTCATAATACTGCAAATATTGTTTATATACACTTTCATGTTTAGTAGAGAGAAATTTAAATTAAATATAATCAGATTTGAAAGTGAGATTCTCATCAAATAAAAACAAATGTAAAATAAAACTTATTTCAAATAAAAATAAATTACCTTCTGTATCAATAATTAATTTTTTTTTGGCTAGTCAGATTTGATATGTTAGCATAAAAGTTAATTTTGTATATTTAATTAATTGAATAAAATTATTATATTCTCTCAATTTGTCTGCTGCATTCAAGTTATTATGTTCATGCCATTTATCCTTATGTTCACATACAGAATTACATTTTCCAGAGTAAATAATTTCCCTGTCTAAATCGGAACTTGAGAATGTGGATATATTTTATACAGCCACCTCGATTGACAAATTAAAACATGTTATTTGTTCTTTTACGCTCCTGTGGGTACTTGACACCAACCAAATCTATAAGTGAAGTTTAGGGGATTCATATTACTCCCTTTAATATTAGCTTTACTAATACGTTTTAAATGATAAAAACAAGAAATTAAAATTTTAATAAACACATCATTATTTATTAATATTAGTTATTTACATTAAAAGCCAAGGTCGTAGCCCCCTACCCATTCCAAAACTTTTTAAAACATATAATTACTGTTTAAACAATATATAAATGAAGGTAAAAAAAAGTTCTCTAATTAGTAGACGTTATCCTATGTTTAAGTACATTGTTTTTAAGGATTTTAAAGCTAGGGATTTTTAACACCTGAGATTGCACTTATAGAGAATTTAGAATACCCCTGATCAAACATGCCGCGTGCATAAAATAGTAGGGGTGGAGGATAAATCGTATCAGTGCTGCCATTGCCTTTGTATTGGAGAGTGTGAGATGTATCCGCGCGTCATCTATTTGGCGTATTGTCAACTTACATTGAAAAAAGGAAAAGATAATTGGATGTTCGTCCCATCAATTTTGCAAGATTTGAAGATGAGTCATTTCGTAACCTCTAAAAAAAAATTAAGAGACGACAGAGACAAGTTTTAAAAAACTATTTTTTAATGGTAAAACACATAACACACTTCTTTCAGTCCATTGACCTTTCTTTATATTTCTGGTTTTGTACTTCTCCGATGGTAAATTTCATTTTATTTTTCTTGATCTCATCTTTAAAACGTTCAGTATACAAATCATCAATTTTTTTTTGTAAAAATGATAAAAAATATCAATTATTCAATTAACACAATAATCCTATTTGTAAACCTCCAGGCAACTGTACCAATATTATTTACTAGCCAGGGGTTGGCAGCTCTGATGTCTAGACAACGGAGAGCAGACAAGCGGCGCGTTGGCATAAATGGACCCATAAGATGACATGTACTTGGATTATTTCCAGCGGCTTTTACCGCTGGCGTTTTGTAAAACACGACGGCATGTTTTACAAAACGCGACGGCAAGTTTTTCGGACGGCAGAGCATAAAATGACTCATTTGTTCACAGTGACTTAGAAAACGCGACAGCTTTTGCCGCCGTGCGTCGCGACGCACAAAACGCCCGAATAAAAGGGCTCTTAGAAAGAAATCATCCAAGGTCAGTTTCACTGTAACTTTTAAAAAAAACTGCATCCCGGTTCGTGGAGATCTTTTACAATTCCTCCAGTTATTTACTGTTGGTTTTTAAGGAACGTAAATAATAAAAACGAACATATATATGGTAACCTTATTTTGAAACGTGAGACCAAGCGAAGCTTCAGTAAGTCCGTCACTAAATCTCATAAATCCTGCTAAAGTTAACATGAAATATATGTTATACTTCATACTTTGGAGCACTTAGTTTTTATTATTATTATTATTATTATCATCATCATCATCACTGCGTCTTACTACCTGTTCGGGCTATACGCACTTAATTTTAAACTATACATTTTTAAGTAGTTTTTTTGTTTTGTTTATAAGGTTCTAGCTTAGTCTGTGTCTTTCTAATAAAATAATGACACATCAAAATTGTACATAATTTATCATAATCTATTGAGATTAGGAAAACAAATTAAAATATTTTATCAGTAAGCCTATCCTTAAACAGTATTTTCTCAGAAAGGAAAAATGTATAATTATATAAAATACTATTCATGTGTGGATTTTAAACAGAATTTATATAACCATTTTTCAAAGAAAATCAAAATTCTCTAAATAAGCTGTCAGTAAACTACTATTTTAGGAATTTTAGTAATATTCATATTATTTGTAGTAAGGAGAAATACTAATTTATTATATAAGGAACGTACTCTTAAACATTACAGAACTTAACATTCTAGTAAACATATTTTCAAACTGTTTAACAGTATATTTAATTATTCAACTAATAAGTTCACTATTGTTGGCATAATAATTAACCTAGTATTCTTGTTATGTTATGCTGCCACTTGTACAATTATTATTATTGTAAGGGATTGCATATTTAAGAATCAGTTTATAACACCTTAAATTGAAAATATAGTATTAATAAGCAAATATGTTGACATTAGTGGCTTTAATCCAATATTTGCAATAAAAAACCACCTTGGAGCTGTCATTTACCTACACTCATACTGTAGCTGGGGTATACTGATATAGGAACAAATAGATCGACGGACATAGAGGAAGACAAAATAAATTGTAAGGCCCACTTTTTTTTAGTTTGGTATCATATAAAACTGTGAAAATCATCACTATCTCGATCTCAAACACTTTCACAACTACATTATATTTTTTATATGATAAAAATAAAACATAATTTAAAACCATTTTAAAACTATTATACAAAAATAATATTTAACACTTTGGAGATTTTTACAGTACTAAAAATATTGCAAAAACGAAAGATATATTAACACAATTATAAACTCTGATTGGATACCATATTGTATTTAAATCGCTCTTTTATTTGTGCCATTGTGACAAGTTCCCATTAATATTTTCTGTTTGATGTGAGCTGTGATTTAACAAACTGATGCATTAAATTTTATTTGGTGAATCCAATTTCGTAATCAAAGTCAAACATTTTACTATGAATATTGACATTTTCAAAAACAATTGAAAATACACATACAAACAATTTTTTTAAACACGTGTATTTAATTATTTATAATTATATAGCAAGCTATATTTGCAGTACTCAAACTCAAACAATATTATATAGTCCACTAAACTAAACACATTAATGATTTTAAAATAAATTGAATAATTTAATCTTATATTTTAAATTGGTACTGTTAAAACTGTTAATTTTGTTAGTATATTAATTCAAATAAAATTTATAGAATAAATATTATTTTTACTCTCTTGAATTGAAACATTCACGAAGCTATCTTATCTTAAGCAAAACTAAAATACTATAAACATAATAGACCTTTTATTTATGATAATTGTTCGTGATGCTTTAGTTACCCTTAGTTAATTATAATCAGTGTCGTTAGCTATTCATTATCATCCACAAGGAGACAACAGCTGTAAATACACTCAGACAACCGCGTAAACATGATTAAAGCATCAATATTGTCGTCTGGTTTGCCGGTGAGGCTGGGGCTATCATCCCACTTGGGTGTAATGAAAGTATTAAGTTTCCTAAATGCGTTCCCACTCTCCCTCCAAACAAATGTAGGTTCTTTTGTTCTGCCTTCCTAATACCTACCACAGTATTGTAAATATACGGATAGCACGGACAGGTAGTAAAACGCGCTGTACACACACACAAAAAAAATGCTAGGGTAGTAACATTTAGGAGCGCCCTTCTACTTTTAGGGAAATATTCTCACACCAGATAAAAAAATGGTGAACCTGAGCCATTTTGAGGTGTTCAGTACGGCCTTTTGCACATATTCTGTCAGTTACATATTTTCATCATTTATAAATTATACATTTTCAAAATTAAATCGTATTCCTACAATATAATGAAATAAAGTGTTTTGTTCGTTACTGTTGAGATGTTTAATGCGTAAAGCTCTATTCTTGAGTGATGTTCTATAGTATTTTGAATAATACTTACTACATGTTGATTTGTAAGTATGCTTGTACGATTACAATACAGGCCTACAGTTGGATTTTAAAAAAGAACCAAGATACATGGAGAACAAACTCGAGGAAAATCAAAAGAACTGTTGCTGTCAAATATTTTATAATTTATGGGTTTTTTTATGTGTTTCTCTATGAATATATAATAAATATGAAAAATTAAAATTTATTCTCGCTGAACGAAAATAAAAAAAGTGGAATAAAAAGCCGTTTGTTCCTTTATGGGTTACTAAGAATACATTAATCTATATTTTTGGTGAAGTACGTCTTTATAATTTTGACAAAATCTATTGTACTTGAATTGTGCGGCCATATGAGGAATCCATGAAAGAGCATTTGGCCTCCCAATGCCAAATGGTTCTTATCCCACACTGGCGGTAGATTATTTCACTGATAATGGGAGTTCTGAAGCTCAATTCATATGTCATCAAAACAATTCAAAATATATTATAATCTTAGGTTGGTTTATTTGTTTGAGGAAAGCTAGTAAGTCTGATTCTTGATATACCTTAATCTAATAAATAATATTCGTTGAAGTGAGCGAGCTCTAACTTTAAATTAGTAGAAATGATAAAATCTAAATGATATTGTTTTAAACTATATAAGGGCCTGAAGATACCTTCCACCGCTATTTTGACGTGAGCAATATTTTTAAGTAACAAACAACTTCTTAAGGCTCCTTTATCAAGGATGTTTTTCTTACCGGACTAGAGACTTCACGCCATTGTGAAAAGAGCCTTAATATTGTTTGAGTTCTGATCGTCTCCCGCGCGTGTCAGCCCGCCTGTAGGCAACCCCTTTCACACGAAGCACTTAACATCCACGCGTATAATGTTTCAGTAAGATAAAAAAAAACGAGTACTCAACTATTCTAGGTCCTAACTAAGCTCAAGATACTCATTTTACACGCGGCCAGTCTCTCCATGAACATTAGCCAGGCGAGATCAAAGCTACATTTAAAATTCTAAAAAAAGAATGTAGCTGCGGATAAAAAATGTAGAATGTCATTCATAAAGGTTAAAAGATTACAGCATAACGTTGATGAAAGCTACTTTTAGTATATTTTAATATATTTTATTTAAAATAAAATCGGGAATATTGACTATGCAAAACATACAGCTCAAATAGAATTGTTAAATTTGAAGAAAATAATCAGAATCGAGGTTTTAATCAAATATTTAGGGCCTGTTATACGAATATTATATTGACTTTTTCTATCACCAAATCATAAATAAGCTTTATCCTATATCAAGAAAATTTGGGTAGCAACAAAGTAAAATAGAAATCAAAATCTCCGGTAATCTTACTATAGACATGATCATCGTAATGGTAAAGTATAACAAACGTGGCAAGACTCTAAAACAAGGATATTTTTATTTTTAATCTGGCCCTAATATAGTCCTAAATTAAAACTTTTTTTTACTTTGTGGTTATTTATTTTCTTTGTTCTATTTTATAAAAATCTGTTTATAGCTGGTAATAAAAGCATAATTGAAACAATACAAAGTTAAATTGTAAAACAAATAACTTGGGTATTTAGATTCTTTTTAAATTTCAAGATGACAAAAAAAAACACTAATTAAGTTAAAACTTACTTCAAAAAGTTCTGTATTGAAATAATACATATTAACTTATTTAAAAAAATAAATGCGATGACAAGAAAACATTATCTTTACAAAATAAAATTGACATTGACCAAGCCCCACAAACATTCATAAATATTAAAAAACGGAATAAAAGATATTATATAAATTAAAATAAGAGAACGGAAAAAAATTCCAAAGAAATATTTAAATTGTCATTTATAGCATAATAGTTTTGCTTTTATGCAACATTATGCACATTTATATTATGTTTACACAAGTTCTGGTAGCATAGATATCGTTGAGACCCTATTTATAGATTCATTTCAATGAATTGATATCTAGGAAATGCTCCTTTAGGAAAAACATTAAAAATATTATTAACCTTATTGTAATAATTCTAATAAATATTCACAAAAATATGTATTCAGTATAGACCTCATCTTAAATAGTAGTATATTCCTCTATTTATCTATATAGCTATCTATCTATTTACACATATAATAAAACTATAAATTTGTCTGCACGTTCGATTTAATTTGTTTGTTTCCAGTAAACTCAAAAAGTACTCATCGGATCGAGATGGGACTTCTGTTGTACTCCTTATCTTAAAGAATAAAGGATAAAATTTAGTATATACCATCACGCTACCTCATCAGCGAGTGAAGAAGTGTTGAAAAAACTGTTGGTGTGGCTACATTTAGTTTTTAAATTTGTAGCAATCCCGCAATCTCTTTATTATTCAGAGCTAAATTTTACACTGGTATCTTTTGGTTCAGCTGCGCCCCAAGTAGATTTGATTGGCACTGCTCCAAGATAATTTGGAATTTGGAAACCTCCATTTGCATCAAGAGATTCTGACGCTCGCCAGATAGTATCTCCATCTGGAACGTATAATTTAACTCACTATCCTGAGTCATTTTCACACAAAAAATTTCCCCCACAATCTCACGCATCTGCTAATGCAATGGGAATCATATATTCACGGCATTATTTTGTGAATTAATGAATAACTACTTACTTTGAGTTTGAAAACAGTTATTGTGATTTCGAATAGTGAAAACACGGTTTGATAAAATAGGTGTTCTTACTCATAATATCATAAATGGGTGTGGTTTTTTGTTTGAATGAAAGGTTAATTTAACTTTGAAAATTATATATTTTTTAGAGGGGGCGTGGTTCCCCTTGTATGTACGAGTAAAACTTCATTAAAATAGTTGAGCTACCGTATATACAGAACAGTTCGTAGCTACTGAATTGATTTATGTAAAATTACAAATATAAATTTTAATATGATTTATTCAGATATAATCCTTAATCATTCATGCTCACACATTAAACCTTTTATATTTTGTATCAATTAAGTAAAAATGAATCGTCATCAAGCAAAATTATTCTAATACGATTCCCATTAGATGTACGGTACATTGACACACTATATATAACATGTTTGTTTTAGATGGAAAACATTAATTTAGAGCCTATATCCATCCCATCCGCTAAAGATATAATAGCCTTGATATTTTAAAACACATTCAAATTTCCTTCATCATAAAAAAACGTTCATAAATTAAACTTCTACTTTCTGCTCTGAAAAGAGATAAATGATAGAATAATTCCCTTGAATCGTATCAACAAATTACTGTACAAAAGTATTCAAGGAACAAGGAGAATAACCACATATATAAATCCATCCTTGTCATTGTACAAGAAAATATACAGTCTATCTTTGTGTTTCGAAAAACGTTTTCTCTTGTGATTAATGGCTATCTTGTCACAAGAATGTTCCAATTAAATTCCTGCGATGTGATCCATTGTTCACCATTATTGCCCTGTCGCCGGTGGTGTGGGGCCAGTATTCGACTCCCCTACACACTCGACTATCCATCAGGCTCGACTTGGAAGACAAGCGAATGACGACAGCCAATCAAGGACCTGCAATCACTGTCACGTGACTCGGGGCACTTGTGGCCTCCAATTTCACTAGAACGCTTTCTTGGAAAGAAATCAACTTTGGTCCTAGAAGTTGGAATCTAACAACAATTTCTGGGTCTCGTACAAATGGTTAGTTTTATTTCGTAAAGGATTTTTAATCATTTAATTTCATACCATTTAAAAAAGTTTGAATTATGAACATATTGCAGTAAAAATGCAGAGGAAGTAATATCAAAATTGAAAAGAAATGTGTTTAAATTTTATTTTTCACTTTCATATCTTTATAACACAGCACATTCATAAATTTACACTCCATTTACGATTAAACCTTTCAGTCTTTCCTTGACAAGCCCCTAGTCCTATATACCAGCTACATAATTCTGGAAAAAGTCAGGTAGGCTTTTTACCAATCAAAGTAAACGTAATGTTCTATGGCTGGATGTTATAAGCTACACTGTTGTGTAATCCAGTCCAGGTAATTCTGATACATTTCAGCCTAAAGGGTGTCTACTCTTCGTTTAACCTCTAAAGTAGCGAACTTACCTTGCATTATTACACTATGGTATAGCTTATCAGATAGGGCCATAAAATAATCTGTCAAGGTAATACTGCTACCTTTCGTAGTAAACGTAGTGTACATAAGATTAGGAAAAATACATAAATTCATAAAAAAAATAAGATGTATGTTCACCCTGAAAGATAGCAGTCTTGCAGTGATTGATTACTCCAGACCTTATATTATTATAAGCTACGGTTTAAAAGAACCGAGAAACGTAAGCTTGCGTAAACAAAGAATAAATCTACCCATTTTTTAAAGTTAATTTTATATCTATTTTATGAAGTTTTTAGAATGAATTTCGAAAATCTCTCATTTTTTTCCAAAATATTTGTTATATTTTTTAACATCATATTTCTGAAAATAAAAACATAATTCTACCTCCTAATTTATGTGTGACACTATGGTAAAAATGAAAAATTTGCATTAAATTGATAAAAAAATAAATTACGAGCCCTAAAGCGAATTATATCACAAGCTTGTTAAAAAATAAAATCGGAGATCATTCCTTGGGGATACATTTCTTGAGAGAAGAAAATATCCACCATTTCGCCTCCTATCACATGGTCTAGGCTACTCGTGACAAAGTGGCTGATCCTTCTCAAGGTCTACCTGATGGTAATGTAATACAATTACTGCCGCTCCAAAAGGTGGTGATTGAATCAAGAAGGCCTTGAGCCACCAGCCACCGCTGCGACAAGGATCCCAGTAATGTGATTGGTTCTCCCTCGGGGGGTGGGGTAGGAACGAACGAAATGGAAACCTTTGCTGCCATCAGATTATACAACGTGGGCGTCTAGATCACGTGGTTAAGGGAGATGCCACGCTTTCCCAAGAAATAGAGGAGGAAAGGAAGCCCTCATGAATGGGAAACGTGAGATTTAAGGGGGGGGGGGGG
>CABFWB010001957.1:103928-131037 GCA_902151455.1 Timema bartmani
TTTTTTTTTTTTTTTTTAAACTCACAATTTTTTTTAATAATAAGTATTTTTGTGTGTGTTATTTGCACTATGAATTATGTTCGGCTATAAATTTAGTTGCCGCACTACCGTTAGTTTGGAATGTGCTCTAAGGTAAAAAAAAGGACCTCTGTCTTAGACCGTGCGGCTAATGAAGCGGCCCGTTCCGGTTAAACGCTTATAAGTTGAATACTCTAATGGGGTAAGGACGAGAAAGGAAGCATATTAGAGGTAATCTACTCACATTTGCGTGGAAGGAGAGTGGGAAACCATGTAAGAAAACAACCCTCAGTAGACCCGGCTGGGACTCGATCTTCCCGTTATCAGCAGAACAGTCTAACATGAGATTGATACTTAAGATTATTCGGCCACTGAAGCAGGTAGGTAACTCTTTGGTTTACTCGCTTCTAAAGTTCAACTAATAATATAAACGAGCAATTGAGTCGTTTTTCCTCCGAAGCGTTCAAATAAGGTGAAGTTAGTTTCTAGCTAAGACTCTGGATAGAAAGAGAAGTAGAAGACTTTGTTATCCGGGGTTCGAGCCCCCGCGGCTAAGGAGAACACACTCGTCTCCTCTTGCTCGAGAGGTTTATAGGGGGGTACCGATAACCCACCTTGCTGAACTTTCCCCAAGCAGGAGTTCCCACCATCTTGGCTGGGTGTGAGGGGGAGAATAAGTATGGGTTGGTGGAGGGGGTGCAGAGGGGAGAAGGGTAACTCGTGGATAGAATACTCGGTTCAATATTTATTGACCACCCACAAGTGATGTTGCTTGCCGGATAGTTCTAGCGATCGAATAGGCCTACATATGAGATACTCGGCTGAAACGATCCAATCTCAGGGTTTCCACGTACCTGAAAACCTGGTATAATGCTGGCAATTTTTTTTTGTGTGTGTGTCTAGAATTATTATTATTAGCACCGCGTCTTAATACCCGTTCGGGTTATACGCACTTACGCTAATGTGTAATGGTAGGGTGATTGTGAGATGAAATGGAGGACCTACAGTTCAACGTGTGATCCGAACCACGGTGGAGGCCTGGCATTCCACACATTACACAAATTGTGATTAATACACGTCTTGTCAGAGGTGAAGGAAGGGTTTGGCAATCAGATANGTGATTAATACACGTCTTGTCAGAGGTGAAGGAAGGGTTTGGCAATCAGATAAATCTGTGCCGGAACCGAGGATTGAACCGCAGACCCTCAGCACAGAAGTCTGATACCTTACCTCTAGACCACCAGGTCACCTGTGTCTAGAAGAAACAGGTAAAACAAAGAGAACTAACCAAGAAACTAATAGAAAATACTGTGTTTTTTTTTGTGCTTGTGGGATATTTAACTCTCAGATTTAAATAAGCTTTTGAATATAAAAAAAATAAACTGAAGCTTTAAGAGAGTTAAGCAAGTTGATTCGAGAACATGTCTCTTCCTGCAACATTGGGTTACGTAACGACTGTATATTTTATTTTCCAATCAAACTCAAATCATCCTAATTTAAACACCAATAGACGCTAGTCAATTTTATGACAAATGAAATTTAATTCTTCTAAGTATCTATGTCATGTAAATAAATGAGAATTTCTTCCATAAAACTTGGAAATTCAAGAAATTTATAGTAAGTAGATATCGGCAACCCAAAATTATACGAATGGTTCTTGTAATCGATTGGGAATGCCTACCAACTTAAGGAAATTCCCCCTAGATCTAGAGACTTTAGAGATAGCCTTATGAGGCAAAGAATTTGTTTCCGATAAAAGGTCTTATCTCAATTTTATCATACTATTAATCGCATCTGGTAGTAATTGTCTCATTCTTGTGATGGACCATATTGTCTTCTACGGGGAGTTTGGAGTTCGAATTCCATCCGGGTGTGTGCTAATTTTTCCTAAAAGGTTTTCCATTCTCCCTCAAAATAGATAAGGGTACATTTTCTCTGAATTCTGTCTTACTACCTACTCCATTAACGTGATTAAATCTGAATATCTGAGATACATGGTAGGACGTGTTGCATATATATAACTTTGAGTTAAATTTGTCAAACTAGATTTAATGTTTTTATGTTAAACCATTATAGTCATATTTAATGTAATTCTGTCGATCTATCTTTGACAATATTTTGCTGAATTAGTTAAAATATTCATCTTCGATAGCACAATTTCAAAACAAAATACACTCTTTTGTTTGGCAATATATTTTTTCTACTATGATTTTTGTTTATCAAAGTGTGTGGACATTCCAAGTCAACTCATCAAACATTATCATGTTACTTTTTTAAAAAGATATATTACAATACAAAATACCAGTTAAACCTTTATAGTAACTTTATTTTGTCACCGTGTTTAACTACTCTTTCAAGTTTTACGCATATGTAGGCCTACTATACGCCATTCACGACCTAAGTTTACTTGGATGACAGCTCAAAAAGTTACTAGAAAAAGTCCCTAAAATATTCCTACGCCAACAGCTGATATCTGTCACTGTCACTTGGGACAGCTGTTATGAAAACATATGGTTATGAAGAGTATGAATGTGATAGTTAGCCACAGTAATTTAGGCCAATATTATGCCTCAAAGAATTTTGAAATTGAAATTTTTGAATGACTAAGCTGAAAGAAAACACTAGAAACCGATTATTATATATTAATATATGTATATATATATATTATAATCTGAAAGAAAACATTTTAAAGTGATTTGTATAGTCTGAAAGAAAAATATTTTTAAATGATTAGTATAGCTGAAAGTAAAACACTTTAAACTTATTTGTATAGTCTGAAATAAAAACACTTTAAACTGATTTATGTACCCACTTTTGTGTGAAGGTATAGTATAGAACCATATAAAAATAACAACCTTAGTACACCAGACAGGGGTTCGAACCCCACTATCCCTGTCAACTGCAGTCCAGTCTATGGTGAGAATGATGCCTCAGACCATTTGACCACCGACATAGGTTTTAAAATAATTGTTTGTATTTTGAAATAAAAAATATCTTATATTTCCCAAGTCATCTAATATCTGAGTTAATTGATAATGATTTACGCATCAGTGGGTATGCGGAATAAGGCGTCAACCTTGTCTGGTCTAATTGTCCAGTGACAAAGAGGTATATATTTCAATTCCTGCCAGGTCTACTAAGAGTGTAGTTCCCTAAATAGTTTTTCACACTCCTTTCACTCAAATGAGGGTACATTTCATCCAAATTCTACCTTATTCATCATCACACCCCTATGGTAATTAAATGCGAATATTTTAAATCGCTAGTAAGTAAAAGTAAATACCGTGGCCATCTGGGTCAAAGCGCTTTATATTTTGGGTAGTTTAACAATTTTAATATTTCAACAAGGTTTATTGACATTGCCCAATCTAGGAGATAAACTTATGGTATCCTCACATAGAAGGAATGTGCCTGAAGCGTAGTGATAAAAAAAATATACAAACCAGGATTGAACCAGTGCCTTAAAGACTTTTAATCCCTACCTCTACCCACTCTAAAGAGGCTCAAGACTTAATAAAACTACTTGAAGTCCTTCTTTATTTGGACAGAAGGGTTTTCCATATCACAAAGGACGAGGGAAGGTTTTGAAAATATAGGTCTAGGTCTACAACAGGGCGGCTGACACGTGCCGGTGTTATGGCTTGTCAGTGAGGAAGGGTAGAGAAGGGAGGTAATCTACATGAGGCTCTAACACCTTCTCCCCCACCCCACCCACCCTTCAGCGTGACACGGGAAAATCTGGGGCTACATTACTCACACCGTCATTCTACTTTACATCTCCGTGACTTTCATTCTCAGCTTTTACTGCTATCTCAAGGATATTTTGTATATTTTATATAATATGACAAAATTATATTAAATATAAATGCAATGTAAATTAATTTCCGGTCGTAACAATTATATAACGGTGGCTTATCCTGGGTTCGAAATACTAGCTATCTCACCCGTACACCCCTTCTTTCTACCGCCTCCCCCAAAATTACCATTTTATTTAGATGTATATTTAAAGTTTTGACT
Organism: Timema bartmani; assembly: GCA_902151455.1. Lineage (NCBI taxonomy): Eukaryota > Metazoa > Arthropoda > Insecta > Phasmatodea > Timematidae > Timema > Timema bartmani. Next base: position 107,964 of record CABFWB010001957.1, read on the forward strand.
GTCTAAAATAATTACAGCTCAACTTTTATAAAGTAAGGAAATTTGATCTTAAGGGCCAGTCAAATTTGATGGATAGATAGTAGTTTATCACTCACATTTAAAATACGTGGCATGAGGCGATAAATGTTTTATAATATACTACATTCATAAACGTAGTAGACTATTCAGAAAACTACTTGGTGAATACAGTATACCAAAGGTTGCAGCTTCATTGGGGAATTATAAAGATATGTTTGGTAAAAATTAAGATAGTTAAGTTTTTCTTGGTAATCAAACATGTGAAAATTGTGACCTTTTTCTACGTTTTTGTGGAGTTTCCGATCATTTTGAACGTGCTTAATTACAAATATTACATTCTCCTAACTAAAATATGTGTTTACAACTGCCTGAAAATTATGAGAAAACTATATACAATACTATAAGTTATGTTATAATGGTATATATTAATATTATTGTCATTATTATATTAGATATTCCATATGTTTTATGTGTGTGATTATAGGCATATATTTATATCTAGGTCTGATTTTTCTTTTCTCGTAAGTTGAAACTTGTTCATCAGTGTGTTAACAACTACGTGTCCTCTAGTGCAAACATGCTAACCGGGGGGAATGTACCTACAATGGCTTCCAAAAGAACAAGACTAGGTAAATTCACGCATATGAACAATATAATTGGAACTGGATGAAAGTTGTTGTCTGCTGAACTGAAATGTGCTGAACTGTGCGTGATATTTTTTAGGTGTTGGCTAATGCCAAAACAACAAAGTGGGAGGACCTAATAAACTACCCAACGGCCAGTCTTGCAAAGGACATTTACCCTAAGATGCTTGAAAATTGGGAACTAGCAAATAGTTATTTTGTAGCCTCCATTTTAAATTCACGAATTATAATACTAAACAAGAGTCATGACTGGCTATTAAAAATCCAAACAAAATATGTAAAAGGTTAATATATTTTATAAACATTGATAAGGAAGGTTTTCTTAATTCGAATCTAGTATTATTGGCAAATTTCGAATAATTTTCAAATTTAGTCATAATCTAGATTAATATTCTTAAATTGTGATATTATTTTTAAAACATTATAAAAAGATAAAGATATTATAAAAAATAAAATTAAAATATTTTGGATCCTGGTGCTTTGTTATCATAATATATAAAACTTAATGTAAGTTATTCAACATGTTCATGCAATAATAGTTACCATGCCAAAGTTTAGCGGTAAAGAGCACCATCTCTTATGGTCATTATAATATATTTCAATATATATCTTCAGTCCTCAAAGCTAACACATTATTTTATTAAGTATTAGAGCCCTCGCGCACTGGCGGCCAACAGAGCGTCCATGTCGCAGTTGCTGGCTATTCATTGTGTACGGTCAATCTCGCAATTAATGCGGGGCAAGAAGATGCTATGTGTTACCTCCTAAGGAAGCTTAAAGTAAAGAAAAATAACAGATTTTGGGTGCACCCTATCGTGAAGTATCGTCAAGAAAAGGAGATGATTAACAATTTTTACCAAGAACTGAGGTCACATGTTGAAAAGATTTTTAATTATACCAGAATGTCTGCGAAACAATTTTTATGAACTCTTAGATATACTAAATGATTCAGAGGACAAGATAAACCCATGAGAAAAAAGCTTTCATCCAAAGGAAAAACTTATAGTGATATTGAAGTAAGAATAATTCATAAGGTTCCTCAAGAAAATATACCATTCTTTTTTTATTTGGATCAAATTCAAACATAATTAAAGTGATTTTGCTATTTTAAAAAATCAAAGCACAACAAAGCAAACTCACGCTAGACTCGAACAAGCGACTTCCAACGAGAGATTGATTGGTTTCGTCACGGATTGTGCTTGCCGCTGTGTGATCGCCTTTGGTGCGCGTCCACCCATTACATTCTGTGCAAACCACTGGCCGCGTGGCTTCTATGTCACGTGTGCACCGCTCGTATTCTCATTGGCCGCGGCGACACGCTTGCCGCCTGGCTTACATGTCACGTGTGCACCGCTCGTATTCTCATTGGTCGCGGCGACACGCTTGCCGCGCGGCTTCCATGTCACGTGTGCACCGCTCGTATTCTCATTGGTCGCGGCGACACGCTTGCCGTGCGGCACAGTGCGCGTCGTGCCATTCAACTCCATGCAACTCGTTGGCCGCGCCGGCAGTGCGCGGGGGGCTCTTATCCAAGGGTGCGATTATAAAATGAACAAAGATCTTTCTAAGGGCTTTTTTCAAGGGAAAAAAAGTGTAACTTTTCCGGTCAATGCAGTAATAATAACTTAACTCATGTTTAGGTAAATATTGTGTTGCTAATGGGCTTCTTTTGTTTGTGCGCCTATTTTGTGAACAAGATATTTTTTTCTCTAATAGTTAATTTATTTAAATGTAGGCCTATTAATTACCATGAATGGTTTGTGATTGACATAGTTAACTCAGGATTGTACTATGAGGAACTATTAAAAAAAATGGGCAGCCGGATGTTGAACGTTATAAATTTGATATAGTTTTCATTTTTACAAAAGCCCTTGGATGTCTCTGCGTACCCCAGGTTGAATACCACTGATCTAGACAAAACAACTTTTCTTTCACATCCAACCCTTCTCTATAGTAGAGTTTTAACCCGTGGCAGTTTCCAACTACTTTTCTCTACGCAGCATTTGTGCTCGTAAATTGTCATGAACAACTTCCTTCTTCGGAGCAATCATATTCAAGTCTCGAGGCATATCGTCGCCTTCAATAAATCGCTTACTGTAGATTTATGATAGGAAGGATTGCGAGAGAGAGAGAGAGAGAGAAGTAGAATCTATATCCGAGTGTTCGAATTCAGTTAGATAGTGTTTCAATATGAACCATTGTGTCATGAAGTGGCGATGGAAAAAATTCATAGACAGATATTAAAGTATATTAGAATTATGGTAGAAGGAACCGTATTTTATGGTTACAAAATTAACTTTAACTTCTTAAATATATCCATACGTCAAGTAATGTGCTTTTCAGCTGGAACTTTTGATAGATAATATTAATACCAATAAAAGGACCTTAATAATATAGTAAAATATTAGCAATGTTGACCACAAAAAAGTTTTTTTTTTATAAAAGCTCTTTCCTAATACAACCAATGTGAAAATAAATTAGGGATCTGCAAAGCTTCGTTAATATCGATATACTGGGGGTCCGGGGTTCAATCCTCGGTACTGGTAAATATTTATTTGATTGCCAAACCCTTCCTTCACCTTTGACAAGACGTGTATTAATCACAACTTGTGAATGTGAGGAATGCCAGGCCTCCGCCGTGGTTCGTATTCCACGTTAAACTGTAGGTCCTCCAGTTCATCTCATAATCACCCTACCATTACACATTAGCGTAAGTGCTTACATCCCTAACGGGTAGTAAGACGCGGTGTTAATAATAATATTCTATTATGCATTCACCACCCCCAGTTTTAAATTCCAAACTTTCCAGCTTTTATGGTTACTGTGGGGTGGTCCTTTTATAGCTTGGAAAATTAAATTATTTCCGTGAGAGAAAGAAGATTTTATCATAATTTGGAATGACTTTAAGTTAACAGCCCCCTAAAATTTTCAGGCCCCTTTCTAAATAATAAATAGTTAACACTTAATTTGTTATTGGAGTAATCCCATTATTTCCTGGCAAATTTCAATTTTCTGACTTAACTAAAATATTTTATTCTTTATGATTAAAACCCTCTCCACTCCTTTTTTATTTTATACATTTAAAATATTTAGTCTTTTATGGTTATTTGGAGTGGTCTCTATCCCTTCTTGCCAAAATTCAGTTTTCTACCACACATAGCTAGTTTTGGAAATTGTATCCTATCTCCGCCATTCAAACAACTCTTACAAAGAAATTTCAAACTTTGAGACGAATATGATTATCTGGAGTAGTCCTTCTAACAGCTTACCAAATTTACATTTTCTACCACATCTAACTAAACGTAGATTTTTCTTTCCGTTTGTAAACCCCCCTATTTCCCAAAGCCCTAATTAAAAATTTAATATTTTAAGGACTTAATATTAAATTGTAGTGGTATTTTTATCTGCCTGCCTAGTTTGTTTTCTACCATACTGGGAAGTATTTGTTTACTATTAGATTTTACCCACCTCGGTGGCGTAGTTGGATAACGCGCCAGTCGTGTTGAGCTCAACCACCAAGGATGGGGAGATCGAGGTTCGAATCTCGGTTGGGTGAACTGGGGTGGTTTTTCCTAAATGGTTTTCCACTCTCCCTCCACGCAAAGGCGGGTTCACTTCCTCTAAATTCAACCTTCCCAATTCCTAATCTATTAGTGTAATTAGTACTTAAGCGTATTACCCGAACGAGTAGTAAGACGCGGTGCTAGATAAAAAAATAAATACTATTAGATTTTGAAATTTTGAGCCCCCATTCTCTTTTCTCCAATTCACTCTCAAAAATTTTCAATTTTAAGATTTATTTGGTCATTTGGATTTGTTTTTCTACCTCCCTTCTCAGTATTATATTTGTACCTCATCTAAAAAGTTTGCCCTCACCCCTCTCCGCCATTCCCAGGAACCCATTTTGAAATTTCCCAATCTTAGATTTATATGGCTATAAGGGGAAATCCCGCTACCTTCCTTGCAAGAAAAATTCCAAGTTTCCATATCCAGGGTTTGAGGAAATATGGTAATGGGTAAGTAAGTCCCATACCTTTATACCCCTCACCACCCTCGTAAGAAAATAAATTTGAAAAGCTTTCAAAAGATCTCATCCAATTTTAGAAAGAAACCTACATTTTAAATTTCAAGTTTCTATGTCCGCTGATTCAAAAGATACATCAAGGAATTTTGAAAACTTTCAAACCACCATTCCCCTCCCTAGAGGTCAAATTTCAAATGTTAAGATGTATTTGGTTATTTGGAGCTAACCTTCTACCCGCCTGACAAATTTAGATTTTCTACTACACTTAGTAGTTATTTTCCTGTGTACCCCCTCACCCGCACCCCCCTATATTTCCTGGAGTCCCATATAAATATTTTACGTTTTCTGAATTTTATGATTATTTGAAGTGGACCCTCTACCTTCCTGCCACATTTAAATGTTCTACCTCATTCTTTTTTAACTATCCCCCCTCCAGCCCGCCAATCCCTGGAACCCTATTTGAAATTTCCAATTTTTAGATTTTTCTAACTAAATGGGGACATCCATGTACTCTCTTGCCAAATTTAAGTTTACTAGCTAATCTGGAAGTGGGTGTTCTTTTCCGGACAGATATACTTTCAGTTTTATGTATATTTTTTATACATACATATATTTATATACCTATGTATATATTTTTAATCTCATTTAAAACTTATTATTTAATACAGTATATTTATGTAATTTAGATATAGATTACAGATTATGTATAGCTTGCATCATGCATCAACCACTTTGGGGCTACAAAGATGAAGATGAATTATGTTTGGGGGTACATGAATAAAAAAAAGGTAGGACTGGTCTATATAATATTTTATGAAATTTCAAAAATGTAGATATATTTTCATTTTTAAAGTAAAATTATCATGCTTAATCAGACACCTCTCAACACAAATTAACGACAGTGGCTTAATAAATTTAAAAAATTATCTCAGTTTTATCTAGAGTTGAACCGAAAAATTTGTATTAGATGTTTATGGTTTTCCCACTCTTGAGATATTAAAAGGGATGTTTCTATTCTAACTAAACTAATGTGAGAAAGGTAGAATTTAGAAGAGATGTGCCCTCGTTTACATAGATTGAGAGTGGGAAAACTCTTAGGAAAAATAAAAATTCAATACATCAGACCTGGATTCGAAACATCAAGCAGCAAACCAGACTTTATGGGCTTAACGTTTATATCACGTGCCCACCACAATGATTTAAATCTAATCAATATGTTAGCTGCCTTTGGGTAAGACTTTTTTACTTTTTCAATTGATGCTTTTTAATAAAAGTGTTATTTCATAGCTTAATCTAAGGGTTGTGAATGAGGAAGGTTGCTATGAAGGAGGTGCACCCACATTAGCTTGGTTAGGGAATAAGAAAACTAGAGTGATAAATTATATTTATAAAATTACCCCTAGGCCGGTCGGACTAGTTTCGAACCCTGACCTTTCCCGTCGTCAGCAATCCACTCTATTATCAGACTGACGTATTATTTCATGTGGCCACTGATGCAGTTAAGTTAGTGTAGGTCATGGTGCGGTAAAACCTTGTTCAAATAAAATGTACAGAAAATACTCAATTAGAGAAAATGGTTACAAACAATTTGTTACTTGATGCTTTGAAAAAAGGTCACTTATCGGTGGTTTTACGGTCTAATACGTCACTTTCAAACAGAATTGATTGAGTGTGATGAAAAGGTTAAAAATCAAATTCTGAATAGGTGTATAGAAGGTGATTTTCCTTTAATGTTTTCCCACTCTCCCTCCACGCAAATGCAGGTATATTTCCTATAAATTCTACCTTCATCATAACTACTTCTTAAATTTGTTAAAATAGTTAAATACGGATAGGCTGAACGTGTAGTCAGATGCGATGCAAAAATAAAAATAAAAAGATTACATAAAAATGGTATATTTTGGAAATTGAAATAAATGTTTTACCTTCTAAATCCAACCTAAAATAAAGTTATTTGGAATGTACGTACGTGTTAGAGAGAGAGAGAGAGAGATTTTATAATATGACTGGTCTGATCGAATCGTAAAACGAAAGGAGCTTCCATTTCCATCAACCTCTCTAAGAGGATTATGTGTCATAACAACAGACTTCGAGGCTTCTCCATGAAAATTCTGGAATAGAAAGACTTAAAAAAGGGGAAATCGTTTTCTCAGTTAACCACCCCATTTGACTAGTCAAGCAGAAAAAATGACTACTTCAACTATAATCTAGTAGGTCAGGATAAGGCGCTTGCTTCTAGCTGCATAAAGTTTTTAATTTACATTATCTCAGGGAACACTATAAGAATGTAACTATTTTATTTCAAGTAATTCTCCTGGATCAATTACTCAGATATAGTATAAATAACAATCGAGTTCAATATAGAGTTCCTTCATAAATTATTCACACCATTTTAAGCCTTAATAAATATATTATTTTAGAAGATACCTTGAAACTGTTTGCGGTAGTTTGTGAAATATAGAAAAGATGTATTTAATTATGTTAGACTGAGTTTATATTTTTTCAAAACGCATATCTAATAGCAAATAGGGTGCAAGAATTTTAAAAACATTATTTTCAATTAGAGCGTTCAAAATCGATACATAGTGAATAGTGCACAACGTATAAAGTTGACTTAACATTAACTGTGTATACTTAATGCATGGGGTGGAGTATAAACAATCCTTGAAGTTGAGACGTATCAGCCAATAAGAATGCGAGGAGAGGCTTTAGCCAACTAAACGCCAGTACACCCCTTAAAAGCCAGTACACCCCGCACATGGAAAATCTTCTGTTCATGTTTTAAATGCCTTACTTGTTTGTTATTAACGAATATTCTTTTTTTAGGCGGCAATGATTAAGATTGTCAATATGATTGAAAATAAAAGGGGAAATTTGAATATTGTATTATGTTATTAAGAAGTAGGTACATCCTAATATCCACGACAATGATAAAATCAGAACCAAATAAAAACAAAATTGGATTTAATGATACACGCACCACTTAAATTAGTTTAATTCCATGTTTCATATTAATTACTGAAAGACTTTTGTGAGTTAACTCTTAATTGAAGTATTTTAAAAGACCTTTACAGTAGAGCCAAGAAATCATCCCAATTTCTATTAATAAAAAACCAAAGGATGACGGATATTAATCCCCCTAAAATACTCAAATAAAATACATAGCTTGAGAAGAAAAATTAAAATGCCGATATCTAAAGTTGATATTCAATCGATGTATGTGTTAAATATACAGTCTGGTAATATAAAACTATACCTCTTGTTTGAACACTCAATATTATCTGATATTTGTTTATTTTTTGTAATTTATGGTTTTATTATTTAGTTGTCCCTGGTAGCGTTAGCTCGATATATAGGAATTCGATTTAAGGTAACCAGAGCCTCTGAGTAATGGCCAGGATTGTTAAGGTATAGCTTACAATAACTTGATTATTTTATCTCCATCACCAACACATCTCCACAATTGTCCTGATCACAACCAAAGATCCCGAGTAACAGGTTCACTTTATTCTATCCAGTGAGTGAGCCTGAGTATCGAAGGCACCCTTTATTTAAATATTAGATGGTAATGGACCAAGGCATATATACGAGTGTTGAGTTTTGTAATCTTACATGTGGTTTAAATATATATAGTTTATAATATATATAAATTATATTATTGATGGCTACAGGGTGCATACACAATGGATTTGAGGTGGTTGCCTCGGTCAACGAGAAAATATCAATCGCTGTCAGGCCACAAGGCTTAAAATACAATGGTCTGTGTCATTTTCTGGAAACTACTTCTCTATTCTGTCTAAGCTTGTACCCCCTTTCACCGTTCACCTACAACCACTATTTGGAATAGCAATAAGAAAGAGGGAAAAGAATACTACGAAACTAATATAAATCTCAATGCTAGTTGTCAAATATTTAAAAAAAATGTGTTTTGAGCCAATCAACAATTTACTGTATTGGTTAGAGGAAGGATACATCCCTTTTTAATCAAGCCTAGTCGCATAGCTTCACAAATATAACTAAAAAGTCGTTGAAAATTAGCCAGTGTCACATTTTCACACTTTTTTCTATTAATAAAACTAAAAATATAGAGTTCTTGAGGAATAAAAACCCTTTTGGGATCTTTGGACTTAATTTTGGCGTAAACCATATTTTGAAATAACGCATCGTAGAATTAAATATTGCGTTAGAGCTGAAAGTCTGCCTGTCAATGTTTCGCTTACCGAGGCGGCCCCCTTAAGTAAAACTTAAATCATAACGTTTCACTATAAACGTTTGTACACTGTACTCTATGCACGATTTACTATTAGTTATGCATGAATATAAGCCCAGCCTTGCTAATAACAACAAACTGTTTGTAAATAGCACCTAAAATTACTAATTTCTTAAGGCTTGAAACGGGGTGAATAATTTATGAACAATATAATATTTTATGCAGTACAAGCTGTCTAAGTGCTGAAATTGATCAACTTGTCTCAAAGCGCAACCATTTTATGTGTAATGACGAATAACTAAGACTAAATTATTATTATTAATAACTAATAATTTGTATGACAGCAATATTCCAGGACCAACATGAGAGAGCCCGCAGAACGTTAGGTATTCTATTCATCAAGCAGATAAGTAATGCAAGTTGCGTTTCACCTATCTCGCGGCGAACTACACATTTCATTACAAGTTTTTTACTTTCTCGCGACCCTTTGGGTAGATACAGTAGTAAAGTAGGGTTTTGTGATCATCAAAAAAATAGAATTCGAGATGTTGATGAATATCGACGTTTCATGACCCCTGAGCCCGAAAAAGTGTGCTTTATGATGCCATCTCTACCTAGAGCCGAAACCATTTTATCGATCGGACTATATTTGGTTTAGTGCGCCTGTACTATTATATCATTTTCAATTTATAAGCGAATCCGAATCTTTGCTAACTGATTTGAATCGATTCCGAATGGAATCTCATGAGTTTTAAAAAAATCCCATTTGAGTCCGAATTTAATCCCACTTTTTAAAAAAATTAGATCGAATATTTTTTTAAATAGGTACTGTACATATCTGAATCGAATAATTTATTTTAGGCTTACTACTTTCAATTTAAATAATATTATATTTTTATGCGGCTATAACCGTAATTAAGAAAAATAATAGCTTTGTTATTTAATCCACCATTACTATGATAAGGTTTCAAATCGAGTCTGTGTTGAATATTTTACTGTGTTAAGTTTTCGAATCTAATCCAATAATAAAATAATTTAAAATATGTTGATAGACATTTTATAAACATTTAAGGTTCATTTAAAAGAAATAATGTCAATACTATGCACTAAGCTCAATGTATACCCTACTAATCTCAAAATGTGATAAATCAAATAAGGATCATACCACTTTTTTGCGATTATAGTGCTAAGGTTGATTAATATCTACTAAAATGTGGGCTTAGCTACATTTTTAAAATACAAGATACTCACTTATCACAATTATCTGTCACCTATGTCATTCCTTTACTACCTGTAACTCAAGTTAATTTCTCTATTAATTCTACAACAAAACTAGTTCCCGGTCTGATTATATTAATCTGTTAAGTAAGTATGAACTTGTAGATTCGAATTTTGAGCTAAGCCCATGTTATCTTCTCCTCAATATGTTTCTTTAACAGTGTATATTATTACTTATATACTCTTTGGTAGAATGTGATGCTCCTTTTTTAATTATGTTCCTGCAACCATGTGTATTATTGAGTTTCACATATCTTACGTGTTTTGAGTATAAATATTTCAATTTGTAGGTAAAGGAGACAGAAACTATATATACGGTGCACAGTACTATTTATTTCTCTTCTCACGCCCCGTCTTACTACCTGTCAGAACTATCTGTATTTAATTACACTTAGCTTAGAGTAAATTCCTTCACATTCATGTGGAGTTAGAGTGGTATGTATACTACTTAGGAGTGTAAAATAACAGTACACCAAGGAGAGATTCGAATACAGTAAAATTATACGGTTTAATATTGGTATTTATAGTCCCGTGATCGAGCGCAAATTAAAGTGATCTGGGGTATTTTGATGACGACGCAAGCATGTCTTACTGCGCACTCATGCGGTGATACGATATGGTTACTTCTGATTTTTATTTTAATAAAATAAACAAGACTTTCAATGTTGCACACGATTTATTAAGATGATTTCACTTTCAGCACTGAAGATATGATATTAGATTATACAGTTTTAGTTGAACTACAGATTATTTTTCTGTGAATTTACTCGCTAACATTTTCTGTGTACTCTATGGATTTACGTTAGTGGTACTATGTCTATTCAAAGACTTTTGCTGATATTACTTGATAGGTTTATATTACCAGCACTATTCTATTGATATATTGAATTACTGCTCTCTATATATTATGCGCTGGCTATGAGTATTCATACGCACAAGTTTCTAATATATGACCTACCCCTTTCCTCTTGGACCCCTTATATATAGTATTAAAACTAACTATTAGAAAGACTCTTGGCAATCTCATGTTGTGAAAACTGGCCTCCTCTTGGGTAGAGGGGGCCAGTGAGTCACAAGATCATTTCTATACTACGGAGTTGATTTTTTAGAGAAAAAAACATTTAAAACGTAGTATATTGACATTACTTCTAAAAGCGCGTGATTTTCCATGGATGAAGTATTAAAAGAAAAATTTACATACACTATTTTTAAGAAAAATAAACTTCATCCATGACTTTTTGAATATATTAGAGGGGTCCAAAACAGTATCATTACAACAGGTAAACTAGACTTGGTGAAACTGACACCTGTATTCTCGTGCCCACTGGTGCGAGTAGTTTGTTAACTAAGACTAACTCAATAAAACTCATCACCAATCACTACTTTCCAGACAGAAAAATCTAAATCAGATAGTTTAAGGTGGGATGTGAGGGGATTCAAGAAAAGGCCAGTGTTTTTAAAGTTTTTACATCATAACGCCTCTTTATTCCAAAATAAATAAAATATTGTTAAATATTACATAAGTAGTCAAATTTAGATGAGAAATTTTCAAATGAAGAGAAAATGTTTTCATTAAATTCCAGGAAACCATGTGAAGAAAATTAAGCTCTATGTTTCTACTAGAGAATCATTTGATTTATTTTGACCAAAAAAAAAATTTGCTATAAAAACTGCACAAAAAAAAACCTCCCTTTTCTCGCGTTACAAACACTCCCACCATAAACGCCTCACCTAACATTGCCTACACTGATGAATAAATTACAAAACTATAATTATTTCAAACAAAACGCTATTTTCAGTCGGTGTGTGGTGTATGTCGTGTATGTGAGCCAGAAAACACTCTGGTTTATCAATGATATGGTTCCTGTAGTCGTAACATCACAAATAGGCGACAGAAGAGCTCAACTGTGGAGCTTTTTTTTTATTTTATAAACATGTTCCAAATACACATTTCCGTAAATATTTTTCATGAAAGATGTAGACAATTTATTTATATGCACCCTATATCATTGGTTCTTAACCTTTTACTTTCGCGGCCCCCTAAATATCCTAAAATATTTTCGCAGCCCCTATTTTTAACTAACATATTAATCATTAAGATTTGTTCTAGAATAATGGCTTTATTTACTGATCATACTAACAAACAAATCAAAAATAACTTAACTAATTGTATTTAAAGGGATTTCTGCTGTTGAACACTTTCCACTAATTTACCTATTATTTTTATCACTTGTATTACTAAATGCTATTCGCATGCAGGAGTCAATTCGGAGTCGATTTTACAGCTTGGTTTTAGTATTTACCATTTTGGAAAATCGCCTTTCACATAAATAATTAGAAACAAAGGGCAGCAAAATTTTGAATGGCGATGGTAAACAGATGGGAATTATTTGTACTATCCGTGATTTATATTATCCGTGCTTCCCCTCCCCTCCATTACCCCGGAAAATCGAGATCTATTATACTTGCATGCTAAAGATCATCGAATTCTTTCTTCCAAAACGTAAAATTTAAGATAATTGACTTAAGTAAAAACCAAATAACATTTTTAATTATTTTTTCCAGGCCCCAAAAAACCTTTCGTGGCCTCCCGGCTAGGAATCACTGCCCTATATAATCTAAGTCAGAACCTAACATGTTGATGATAAATGATGCAGTTAAGTGAATATATTTGGAGGGTCAGTATACTGGATAGAGCTCCTGACTGACGCGGGAGGAAAAGGTTCAATACTGACCAGTGGCAGCGTGGTGTACCGGTTAGAGCTCCTGACTGACGTGGTAGGAAAAGGTTCAATACTGACCAGTGGCAGCGTGGTGTACCGGTTAGAACTCTTGACTGACGTGGTAGGAAAAGGTTCAATACTGACCACTGACAGGACTGGTGTAGTGTCTAGCACACTTTAATACAGCTCTACCCTATTAATTAGCGTTGGATTAGTATTCTCCTCTACACAAACCTATTTTTATCATTTGATGCCTGTAAGGCAACGGTCCTCTAAGGGTGTTCCGTGGCACACTAGTGTGCCACGAAATTCTTGATGTTGTGTTTTAAAAATTATAATCAAAATTAGTTTCATTCAATTATAATTTTTTTTAATGAGTAATAAATTTTCGAAAGGCTTAATATATTTTGCAGCTAATTTAATGTATCACAATCAAAGAGCTGAATAACTATAAATTATAAACTTGAGCTTGTCATCGCTTACATTAAAGTTCAATTCGTGGTCTAATAGAGGACCAGCACACGTGCATTTCGTGTTCAACTTAAAAGTATATCTGCGCATGCCTGAGTCTCCCGTACTTTCACGTTCAATGTTCCACGAGAACTCGCAACAAATAATAATGTGCTATGAACAATAAAATATTAATAACCACTGCTTTGAAGGATAGAAGGTATTTAAAGGGGTTTTCAAAATTAATATTAACTATCGAAAAGGAAGGATGCTTACAGATTTTTTTAAATAACTTTAGTAGCCCACTGAAAAATAATTATAAATTATCACATCAGTGGAAAAACTTAAGGTGGGGACGTAGGGGACGCGAGAAAAGTTCGGTGTGTTTGCAGTTTTATAGAAAAAAATAAATAAAATATTGCTTCAGTACAAACATATAGCTTAATTTTCTTCCCATGTTGACCTCAACAGTTGTTGAATATCTGTCAAGGATGTCCTGGAATTTAATGGAAACTTTTTTCCTTCATTTAAAAAGTTTGTCATCTAATGCCGCTATGTTCATGATAGACATTCAAGAGTTGTTGATAGCTTTGTGGTCTTGGGTCAAAGTGCCAACCACTGGTCCCGATGTTCGTGGGTTCCAGCCCATCCGGGGTCGAAGGATTTTTCTTGAGCGATAAAAATCTGTAGCACAATTTCCTTCGGAGGGGAAACGAATACGTGGGTGCCATTTTAATTGTGGCTTGTAAAAGAACCTTGTAAGGTGTATGAAAATACCCATTCCAACAATATTGTTAGGCCCTTTTGCTTTTGCTCATAGAAATTCTCGTGTGCTGCTATATTAAGTTAATTTATAAAGTACACATTAAATATCTCAAATAGGTAGAATAATAAATAAAAATAGGTTTGTACTGAAGCAATATATTATTTTATTTTGACCAAAAAATATTTTGCTATGAAAACTTTTAAAAAAACACTGGATTTTCTCGCGTTCCCTACGTCCCCACCTTAACTATATTTCATAAGTTAAATAAATTCTTCTGTCCTTAAATTAAGATAAACATATGTTTATTTTTTATACATATTGATGGTATGAAAATTAGTCTTTTAAAATTTTAAAAACCATTATTGTATTCATCTTTATTTTTAACTTGAACAAAAGCAAATATAGTAAATAGCACATTACATAATATACAGAACCAATTATGGAAAACACACATCGGTAGTCTATCATTTTAAGCCATATCTCTTGAGGTATATTGGATTTCTGATATTGGGATGGCTGTGGATCAATTCCCGTCCGGAACTAGGTCTACTAAGGAGGGATTCCCACTCTCCTTCCAAGAAAATGTAGATACATTTACTATTAATCCTACCTTTCTCATTTTTACCCCATTTAGTGTAAGTAAATAGGCCTATGTGTCTAGCCCGAACGGTTTGTAAGACGCAGTGCAAAAAAAATAAATTATCGTACTCCTTTGAAATGGAAACTCGGGTCTTGAAATTAAGTTTGAGTGGTAAATCCAGTTTCACCAAAACAATAGTCAACACACTGCTAGTCACACGGTATAAGGTGTCATCATCGCACTATACCGGATTGTCAGTGACAAGTAGGACCAGGTTCTAATCCCTACCGGGTGTACTGGCGATGGTTTCCCACGTGTGATTCTATCACTGAGAGTTTCCCATCCCCCTCTCCACGCTAATACGGGTCCATTTATTTCAATAACCTCCAAATATCTACCCTATACAATATGTCGCCATCAACTTTGATCCTGAACGTACTATTAATTAAAATAGAATGCCAATTAATTCCGAGACAGGAGACTCACATTGGGTTCCACTTGAAAAGATCAGTATATTATCTAGCTGTAAAGGAGTTCAGTTACTAAAGGAATATCATTTCTAATTATTTCAAACGCTGCAATTATTGAACCCATCCCTCAAAGTAGTATGCTAATAAGAAGAACTGTTTGGAGAGTACAAACATATTTTCTACAATCATCTTTGATAACATATTACCATGTTTTTAGTGTTCATTTAGATCTATTGATACTAAATATCAAACGTGACAGCCCCCATGACTACGCATGAATACATGAAAGTAGTTTCAGTAGGTTTAGTAACTGTAAGCTAGGGTCCATCCTGTTTCCTCCTATAAAAAGATAAAAGGGGGACTGATAGCGCTGAATTCACATAAAATATATTTTAAGTGATCATTTTAATGTTGTTATTTTATTTTTAACAAGTTTAGTAAAGTGTTGATTCAGTTATTTTATCCAAAATTATATGTTTAAATTGAATTGAATTATCTTTCTCTGCTTTGAGCCCCCCTCTTTAAAATCTTGAATATGTACACAGTACTTCTAACCTGCACTATTAAACATTTTTTCGTGAGAAATTAAAAAAATATATATAATCCAGAGAAGAAAAAGAAACGGTGAAAAGGGGACCAATTGTCATCCCCCAAGAACCAGGCAAAGGAAAATAATTTAACGGCGCTAGAAGTGACAGAATAAAAGACCGACACTCTACCACGATTAATTCTTAACAGATGGACAAATGGATACAAAAACCAGCGGGCGGGAGGTGGACAGATGTAGGGAGGTTTAAGGTCATTCTATAATAAGAACTACTAAGAATTTTTGAGTACAACATTTGGTCACGGAATTTAACATAAATGAGGGATACAGGGGTATCTTGGAAAAGATAGCAAGTAGCAATGTCTCAGCCCATTCCAGCAACACCGACCCGTTAAAGAAGTCGCCATCCACTTTGCTTGGGTGTCATTAGTTGGGATTATCTGACCCTCTGTCTAGATCAGTCATATTACGAGTATGTTCTGCTAATTGGTGTTGTCTCTACCATTGATACAGCCAAAAGAAGATATTTCATGAACTAAACATTTTAAATAGATATTTTCATTGATCACTTCGGACACATTAATACAATTTAACGAGTGGAGTTGGGTAAAAGAAAATATTCTAAATAAAGAAGTTGTATACTACAAAAGAGATAAATATAAATTATCTCGGTATTAAAAGATCAGTATTTATATAAGATGAATAAATATGATCTAATGTTACCACTCTTACTGCTTATAAATTAAAAACCATTTTTATTTAACGTATTATAAATATTTCAGTGTGCACACTTTATATGCATGTTAAGTTATTCTAAGTTCTAGTCTTACACATTAATTATTTTACCTTAACAATGGTATATGAAAATCATAAAATAACAAGTTTGACTCTCTATAACTCATAAACTGTAATGATTTTAAATATATCTATTTATAGCTTTTAATTAACTATACACTTGTTGTAATTGTGCAGTAAAATATTTGTGTCGAATGACCTTAAGGAAATGGAGGGAAAAGGTTGTGTCCAACTACTCCCCAAAGACAAAAGTAAAACAACCTTGCTAAGCTTGCCGGCGATACTGACTGGTTGTTGACAGCGGGATCCTTTCTTAAACCCTACCGAGGCGTAAAGAGGATAAACAAATCACTCCAGCGAATAAAAAAACAAGTTTACTCCCTCTCAGCTTCAAACTTTCACGTGAACTTTTGCCGACAAAAACTCATTAATTAAGGATTATTGTAAATGTGTTAGGTGGGGATAGATGGATGGATACACGCCATCATCCCGGAAGGTATAAACTGCTTTTACATAATTAATGTAAGATTGTATTTTTTTCTGGAAATTTTAAAGTGATATAGACATGAAAATGTTGGTCGTCATTTTGTTTACTCGGCTATTCAAAGAATAGTGTTTTTTTTTAACTATTGTTCTATCTAGACACGCGTCAACAATTCTCAACGGATTTGAATCAAATTTGTTGATATTGGGATTAACATAAATGTATTTAAAAAGAGTGTTAAAACTATCAATCACATCATGTCCATTTTTAATCGACCAAATTTGGCTATCGTAAAATTACAATATGGCATATTGAGTTTAAATTTATATTAATTTACTAACAAAATTTTATTGTTCATTTAGGGTTTTCATTCTATATTATGTTTTAACTTCAGCCCGAAACTTAACAAAATGTTAGAAACAAACATGGTATATAAAATAACCCAAGTATTACTACGTAAACACCACATGAACAATGAAGACCATAATATATATGAATGTATGTGTGTATGTATATGTATCATATACTATCAAAAGGTGTTCGATAGAGTGACGTGGAAGAAACTTATCGAAATACTCAAAAAGCTCGGCATAAATTGTAAGGACAGAAGGCTGATTGCAAACCTTTATCTGGGCCAGCGAATGAAGGTGAGGCTGAATGATGGAGAGACCAACAAATTCAATGTAGAGATAGAAGGAGGAGTGAGACAGGGATGTTGTTTTTCACCCAATCTGTTCAACTTGTATGGAGAGTGGCTGGTCAGGGAAGCCCCAGAGGGACGTGGTGATTCCAGGATGGGAGGACACGTCATCAACTCTATAAGATACGCAGATAAAAGAAGAGTTGCAGAAATTAATGGACCTGCTGGTGGAGATAGAGAGAAGATATGGCATGGATATCAACAGAGAGAAGTCAAAATTGATGGCGATTTCAAAAAAATGAAGAGCCACCAAGAATCAAAATTGGAAACCAGGAGTTGAAAAACATAGAGAAGTTCAAATACAAACGACACCTAATGCACCAAGGAAACTAGACCAAGGATCAACATGGGCAAAGAAGCTTTAAACAAGAAGAGGTTATTGCTAGCCAGTGAGTTGAACTTATAACTGAGGAAGAATCTGATAAAATGCTACATTTGGAGAGCTGTATGTAGCTGAAACTTGGACTCTTAGGAAGATGGAAAAGAAATACTTGGAAAGCTATTAAATATGGTGCTGGAGAAGACTTGAGAAGATCAGGTGGACAGACATGAAGACGTCCTAAGAAGGGTGAGTGAGAAGAGAACCATTTTGGATGTTATTATTATGTACAAAGCAAACTGGATCGGACACATCCTTAGGAGGAACTGTCTTCTGCGTGACATAATAGAAGGAAAGGTTGAGGGAAAGAGGAGCTTAGGAAGAAGGAGGATTCAAATATTATATAAATTGAAGGAAAGAAAAAAATTCTGGTATTTAAAGGAGGAAGTCAAGTACAGGGTGCATTGGCTGTTTAAGTTCACAGACAAAATTAATGGGCCTGTCGTAAGACAGAACACCTCACCATTATTATTATTATTATTATTATTATTATTATTATTATTATCATTGTTATATTAAAGTATATATAAAGTTAAAATAAATTCAATCATCTATCGGGTAGACCTCAGTCTAGACGTGAATCAAACGTGTCTAGCCTCTCAGATCTCCATGAAACGTCCAAAAATCGATTCAGTGCAGTAATAAATTATCAATAATCACAGTCAAACTAAATGTTATGGTAAAGGCGGTAGCCGGATTTGGGGGCCACAGAAAATATATAAATATTGAATGCCCACAGAAACCATTTAGAGATCAGGGTAAGAATTTTAAATAAAGTAAATTTCTAAAAAGAATCTTTTTCGTGTAGATAGTAAACTGGTAGTTTAAATAAAAATTAAATCAAATGCGCTAAATTAACACTACGCTTTGGTTAATGAATAAACTCTAAAATAATTTATTCAATGGTTTAAAAAGCAGTTTTATTTCAAAATCTTGAACTATTTTAACAATTTGCTTTTTATAAATCAGCTAATTACGGTTTTTAAGTGAATAGGACCTGCTAAATTTCATATAAAATAAAAGTTTGTGGAAACTTTTTATCCTATTAGTGGCTATTAAATATAACTATTTGAAAGAGATTTTAATTAATTAACGGATCCACATAGTGTTCGAGATATCTAAGGCACTATGCCTCAATAGCCAGCTCTTGTAGCTTTACCTGTTTGAATCCCGGTCAGCTCAAAGTTAATTAGGCCTAGCTTGGTGCGAAATAAGTTGTGGTATAAAAGATTCTGGGGCCAAAATCTTTTACTTGAGTAAAGAGCTTTAAGACAATTATGTAACTAAATATTAGAATGATAAATACTAGTTATCGATAAATTTTGTTAGTGTAACTTTATTTTGATATTTTTAAAACACTAAGTAATATGGTATTATTTAAATTGTAGGCCTGCATGTGCCTTTGTAATATTGACTAAGTCATAAAAATCAATGTTTTTGTTATAGTTATAGTTACTAATCTTTGGTAATTTTCGATAGCTGTGAAATCTGAGATATATATTACACTATGTTTCCGTTGGGGTTTATATTGTTATAAATCTAAATGTGTTTCAATAACTCGATGGAATACGGTTTGATTCAAAGCGACGAAACAATAAAAATATTTTTTGCGTAATAGTAGGAAGTTTTTGGTTCATAACATTCTTTTCATTTAGATTTTAACATAGCATATCCTTTTTTATAAACACATGTGTGTGTGTTTGTGTGTATGTGTGAGAGAGAGAGAGCGTGTGTATAGGAGTGCACGTGTGCGTGAATATAGGGCCTATATGAAAGGGCGTTCTTTATTGATTCCATTAGTTTTTAAATTTAATTATTTTAAATAAAAGGTTTTATTGTTTTTACCATCTGACATTTCCCCCCCATGCCAGCTTTGAAACATCCCCAGATAAATCTGACCGTGATATAAACAAGGAGAAAGGTTTATTTGAAAACTACCACGCTCAACTTTATATTGAGTGCTCCAGGGTTGACATTCAACAGAGAAAAATAATATATCCATCCCTAGCAGCGCCGTTCATTTTTTTTCTGCTATTTTTTATTTTAAAGAAGACATTTTGTTTGGCTTCAAAGGACATAGTCAAGGGGTTTTTTTTTTTAAAGAATTTATCTAAAAATAACAATATAATTTTATGTGAGGATAGTGGGGTTTGAAACCTGCTCGGGTGTATTGAGGGTGGTTTTTCCTAACTAGTCCCACTCTCTATCTTCACGTTAACACGTGTATATTTCCTCTAAAACTATATATCTCACATCCTTACTGCCTTATCAATGTAAGACTTCTGCTTATAGCTCGAACGGGTACTAAAAGAGCCGCCTTAATAAGCGAGAAATTGTCACGCAGACGTTCATTTATAACGCAATATTAAATTCTACTATACGTTATTTCAAAATATGGCTCATGCCAAAATAAAGTCGAAAGATTTCAACAGGGCCCTTTTTTCTTAACAACCATATGGTTTGAATTTTATTAATATAAAAATATGTGTGACAATATGACTTTTTTTCATTTTCAACGACTTTTTAAGCATCTATGTGGAGCTACAAGACTAGGTTTGATGAAAAAGAGCTTTATATTTAGCTTTACTCTAATAAATACAGTAATTTTTGATAGGGTCACAATAGAATTTTTTTAAATATTTGGGGACTAGCAGTGAGCCTTCCTCTTTACATTGAAATAAGAAGTTTCGTAGTTTAATTCCTCTCTTTTTCATTGACTTGACAAAGGGTGGTTATAGGGGAAGGCTTAAAAGGAGTATAATATTAAACAGAATAGCGAAGTAGTTTCCAGAAAACGACACAGACCAATGTATTTTAAGCCTTGTGGCTTGATCACGAGTGATTTTTTCCCGCTGACCGAGGCAGTCGCCTTAAGACACAGTGGTAAAAAAACAGTTTAAGGTAAAAGGTTGAGTAAGAAGTATATAAGTGAAATTCTCTAAAGTTCAGCTGTAAAGTTAGTGAAAAATCACAATTTGGGAGTGATAAAATCTCCCAATGTAGTAATATACCAATTGAACTCAGGATTGTGAGCTAAGTCCAAACCTGTTAGTTTATTATGTCATCTGTCGCTTTATTTTAAATGATATAAGGCAAAAAATAAATAGGTGTAGAAAATTATGCACAAACGTTTTATACATACGTACCTTGAGGTACAAACATTTAAATATAGAAATTTTTAAAAACGTTTCTTCAATCAGTTTTTTTTTTAAATACAATATGTTCGGAAATTCAACGCCCAAACTCCACATATAATTTGGTTGAAACAAAAAAAATACAAAATCCCTACAAACTTACATCTGGAAAACTATTCTAATACCATTAAAATGTGTTCAAAGTTTAGGTATATGGCGCAGGGAGATCAAAGCTGTGCTAGCATGCATGTATAACATGTTGCATAGGAGTTAGGCTCGCGGCACTGCACATGTAATAATGGCAAGCAATTGCTGTGATGTAGGACCGTTAATGATGACCCTCAGAATATATTCCTATTTCTAGATGGACTGGTTTGTTTTTTACTATTAATTGTGGTATGTTCTGCTGCCGTGCTCCAAAATGTCGAGGTGTGCGGTACCGCGAGCCTAATTCCTATGCAACCTGTTGTACACGCATGCTTGCACAACTTTGCTCTCCCAGCGCCGTATGCCGAAACTATGAACACAATTTAATGCTATTAGCATAGTTTTCCAGATGTAAGTGTATGAGGTTTTGTACTATTTTTGGTTCAATCAAACTATACGTGGAGTTTGGGCGTTGAGTTTCCAAATACCTGTATAAAAATCAAATGTATTTATATATTCTTGTAAAAAAAATTAAATTGGTTTAGGATAGGACATTTAACCAGCCAATAGGAAGCTCCTGGATACAATAATATTATTTTGAAATATATTAATTTAGCCTATGTAGTATTTGTTTTTATATAAAACTTTATTCTTAGAAACTATTTTCTCAATACTTTCTTGAGATCGTAATTAAGGTATCTTTCTTTATTGTTTAATTAATTTTTGCTTAGTATATTAATAGAAAACCTGTATGATACAAATATTTATGGATATTTAAATGAATATATAAAAAGGGTCAGGCCATTAAGTCAATAGATAAGTGAGTGGACAAATATAATACAGATAGATGGAAGATATACTAAACACAACATTATAATATCCTGGAGCACGTAAAACCTACAATAGGCCTATCTATATTCACATTTAAAAAAATTGAAATCAAACCATCAATATATTTTATCTTAGAAAGTTAAAGACACAAAACAAAATAGCGACTTTTTTCCATGCAGTGACTTTTACCACCCATCTGGCATATCCGCATGGAGTAATAAGGATGAGAAAGATATAATTTACTGGAAATATACCCTCATTTGCGTGTAGAGAGAGTTGGAAATTCTTTATAAAATCGTCTCTACAGATGGATGTGATTGAAATAGGTGAACTCCCCACCACCAGCAAATCAAACTAGACAACCGTGACACTTAGTGCACTTACTCATCGTTACAAATGATGCACTTGTTAAATTATTTAAACTCGCATCGGTGGATGAATGTTCTAAGGTGTCACTCTAACAATAGACGGGATTATCTGTGACGCAGAGTTTGGGGTTCAAATCCCGACCCAGTACATTGAGAGTGGTTTTTTTCCCTGAATGTTATCCCATTCTCTCCCTCTGCAAATGCGGGTACATTTCTTTTAAATTCTCCACCCTCGTCCTTACTCCTACAGTGTAGGCTACATATGCGGATAGCTCGGATGAGTACTAAGTAGAGCTGAAAAATCAAAATTAAACCTCAGCCACATTTTGTAATCAACCGTTCGTATCAGAGCGTCTCAACGAGACTAACCGAGACCAAGACCTCTATTCCATTTCGAGACCCGCACCTCGAGATGTCTCGTACTCTCCCTCCTACCCCCTCCAATACACTCTAAAGTCTGCCAGACAAGTTACCATGACGACTGATTACTGAGATGAGCGCACGGCCAGTAGGGAAATATTTCGAC
>CABFWB010001958.1:0-35894 GCA_902151455.1 Timema bartmani
GTAAATAAATTTATATATATTAAAATTTAATAAAAGGAAATTTAACAACAAACAAATATAACTAGAAGAGTTCACAATATTTACTGGTAACATATATTAAGATTAGAATTTAAACAAGTCCCATACAAAAACGCCGCGCAAGATCTCAACTGGTAGTTAGTCAATCTTGTATAGACTAGAAAGCGTTGCAAGACTAACATGGAAAATAATCGATCCATACCCACTAAACAGTTCCAAAAATTGGCACTCGCAAATAAGAAGCGCCACAATACGGGATTGGAAACCAAAATCGATTCACCTCAAAAATAATCATTGCGTCTATAACCTTCTAATAAATCTTGCAACAGATTATTGCTCTCAAAACAGGTGAGTGATTAAAATATACTTCATAAGGCATCCTTGTTTATACCAAAAACCAAAAACACTATCAGTGACTACAGAAATAAACAGCGGTACTAATAAAACCCAATTCCACAAAATTATTAACAGCCATCCGTCAAGACACTCTTGAAAATTGTCTATGTCCTACGATATTTAATTGTTTTTAAATGAATTTATAATAAAAGCAGTAAATAACATCACACAACAATACACAGTGGAAAAATATAGATATGTATTTTTTTGATTTTTGGATACTAACCATTTGATCCAACTTGTAAAACTGTGACATTTTAGTAGGGTTGAGTAAAAACCTAATGGAACTTTGACTTTATTTTCTGATCGAAAACACCCGTAACTCTGTCAGCAGTTTTATTTACAGTCTCGCTCACAAAATATGGCCGGTCACAGGGAGAATAATTGTTTAGTAATGTGACTCAAAGTCCTGGAGATGTATGTTAATAATACTACTTTTTTAAAGTAATACTGACATAATATACTGTAAGTATTACTACTTCACACAGTAAAACACCACATGTGAACATTTCCTTCTTACATCCGTCCGGGATTATAATTACAATCTCCCCGTACATCGTACAAGTGCAATGTGAATCTAACGCCTTAGACAGCTTGGCCTCTATATTTTCAAAATTTCAAAGATTTAAAACCCTGGTAGAAGTATTACTAGATTCGAATAATCCGAACGGGTAGGAAAATATAGTTAGAAAAGTATTAATAAACAGAGAATTTAACAATATATTGAATGTAAACATGTACCGTTAATCATCTAATTAACTTACCAAATTGAATCATCTTTTCCCACATGTAATTGTAAGCATTAGTATGTGGGCTGAGACTATTATGTATAACTGGTTACAATTATGTACCACACCTATTTTATAATAACACGTTTTATTTTAAATGTTTGTTTTAAATCAGTTCTTCCCCATCATTTGTCCTTAGGTTTATGTTTGTTTTTAATCATGAAAACAATGGATATTAAAATTAAACTATCTTCATAATGTGTATTTATTTTCGATTTTATTTCGAGTAGATTGCTGTTGTTGCCTCGAGGCTGTAATAATGTTTCAAACGAACCGCCATCAGCTTGAATACACTCACAAGCATAAATGATTGAGTACACTGTCAAATTGGTGGTTATATTTTAAAGAATTTATTTATTTAAAAAAAACCTTGTGATGTTATTTTTGCTAAAGGAATTACTTATAATATAAATTTAGTAGTCGACTCAGTCTTTCAAATACTTAATTACGTTGACAACTTTACTGGTTTTTTTTTCAATCACAACTCCTAAAATTTAGAATATTAATTATTTATTATTTACAATAAAAATATATATTGTATATAATCTACTTACCTTTATTTCACTATATTAAATTTCTTTTCTTTATTTTGATTCATAAACTGTCAACCCGCCATGCTTGCTTGTTTTTTTGTAGGTGATTTTAACGCTATCTGCTTTAGAGAGTGGTCTATTTCGGAACTGTTATGATCTTAGTTTTTTTTACGTTCTAGGACGCTTACAACATATGGCTGTCATTTGAAGAACTAATTGCCCCTATCGTGTAAGAGATTATTATTCTCGTTTGGATTTTGGTGCGAAATTTAAATTAATTTTAAAGATGATTTATGTTTATTTGTCAAATTATAATATTGTTATTTTTATAGTAATACTTTCACTATTTAAAAGAGTTAAGATTTTTTTGTTTTGTTATAAATCTCAGCAACTTGTTTTCTCCTATGCCGGAAATTATATATAAAAAAAAGAAAGAACATGTTTGTGGATTGTTAAGTTGTTTTTGTTTTATTGACTCAGAAAAATTGGTAAAAAAGATAAGAAAGGACACAATTTGGGCCGTCCTTTAATATTGAAGTTCATATAGTGACTTATCACTTTCGGCAATAAAACTGTTTCAAATATAAGCTCTTACCTTCAAGGAAGGATAAACGTGAGTTTTCATGAAGATATTATAAAATATAGGCCACTAAAGAAAGATAGAACTGCTACCAGAGATCACCAGTCTACATTATTGGGTGAGACCAAATTCATCATCCATCATCAACCTGTTGCTAGGAGTTTAAATTACCTTTTAAAGAACTCAGTATTTTAACATTCCATACAAATATTCCAAACCTGTTGTTATTTCATCCAAAAAGACTATTTATGTATCTTAATTAATAACTACTATTTTGTCATCACAAATCAAGTGAGAATCTTACATTTTTTCAATTATTGCTTAGTATTGAATTCAGATGAAGTGTACCCGTATTTGCGCGAAGGGACAGTGGAAAACCATTTAGTAAAAACCACCCTTAGTAAACTCGACCAGGATTCAAACCCTGATCTTCCCGTCATCGGCAGTCTAGTCTTTTGCATTCTTCCTCCTGATACTTGGAGTGCCCATGAATTTATCTTCAAAAAAAGGAAAGTGTTATGGGTGGCACATAACCAAAATGTTAAAATGTTACTAAGATAAATGTTAAAATGTAGAAGTCTAGAAAACTAGATCGAAGACTTTACAACTTATGCAAATGTATGAGTTTTTACTTAGTAAAGGACTTGGGTGTGCTTGTTAAGTGGTTGATGAATAAGATTATCATGTATTAACTGGCCTTGTGGTATAGTGGTCAGAATACCTGGCTGCTAGCCTTAAGGTCCCGGGTTCGATTCTCGACTGGTACCGGGAGGTTTTTATTGAAAGGACAGTAATTCCCAAGGTCACCAGGGTTTGTTTAGCTAGGTTTAGATTAGTTTAAGACCTTTATTGGTTTCACTTAATTTTCATCACCCTCTCAGCACTTCGCGACATGGAAATAACCTCCATGGAAAGGATGTACGATTAGTACGTTCGGGTGTCCCCTGGACAGCGGTACATCAGTACTGGCTAATCTGTCCACAAACTAGGCTACATACTGATGTAACCCAATCAAGATATTATTATTATTATTATTATTATTATATACTTTATTTTCAAAAGTTGTATTATGGCTATTATCTTCAAATTGGAAAATTTACTAAAAGGCTAGTAATGGGTTATTTTATTGAGTGAAAACTATACTTATGAAATATATAAGGGTAAGATAAAAAATAGTACGACACAATCGTACATACTTTCTCACGTAGTTTTATATATTATGGAACAAAATTTTCAAATATTGGTTGTCAGTAAACTATTTTTAAATGATGTGTTAAAAAAAAACTATATAGGGTTAGTAAGAATGTAAAACATTCTCAGGTATCCATTTTGAACAGAATCGTTAAAGCCATTTTGGAACAATCTCAAATTTACAAACAAAATTAATTGATATTTTATCCTTGAATTTAGAGCTAAAATTATGATTCGCCTCAACTTATGATCAAATAGCATCAAATACTAAATTTGACCAAAAATCATCAAATCATTTCGGTTGTAGCTCCGGTTACAGACATGCATTCAGTAGAAGGACATACATGATTTGAAAACCCACTTATTGCTAGTTCGGGGAGAGCATAAAACATAATCTGAGGTAGAACTTTTTTTTTCAGAACACTTTCTTTTTGGGAAAGAAAAACTTTATACTTTATACACACTGACAATTAGACGTTTATTTTAATCTGAATAATGGTTCTTTAAAATGTTTATTTCAATATGAAAACTGGTTTATCAAAACGTTCATTTCGATGGTAAACTTGTTAGTTTCAACTTGAATTAGTAAGGAGATGCCACATACGGAACCCGCTTTACACAAGCGCTGGTTTGGTTGCCGGTACTATTCATCCCACGGCGCACTATATAATATTACTCGACTATGAGGGGCAGAGAAGAAATTATTTTTTAGGGGCATGTTAACTTGAATTAATTAGTACAAGCTAGGTTATTAGTGATTGTGAACTCCAAAACATATGAAATACTCCTGTTTTCATTCCATGTGATAATCCTACAGGGAGCTGATATTAAGCCTACCAGAAAGGATTGTACACTGTCTTAATTTCAAAATAAAAAGGTTTTCATAAAACACATTTTAAATGATATTTTTAATGCAAGTACTTTGGCTAACTATTACTTAATCATAGGAAACAGAATAAAGAGATAGAGAAATCCAAGAAAATGTAGCCGAATTTGTCTGCAACTATAATTTTAAGCCATAGGGCGGGAAATAGCGCATGCAATACATCTAGCGGCGAGTCTAATCCTACTCCATCGAATTAAGAGTCCTGCCTTCTAATGCTGAGATAAATTTACCGATACCTTTAATATTTTAATTGAGTTAGTTTTAATGTTCTCAATAAATGATTTTTTGTATCAAATGCAACGTCGTAATTTCATTGGAAACAAAAAAACTATATTCTATAACTTAATTAGTTTTAAAGCCTTTTTTCTCTATAAGAGTGTACATTCTAAATATTTATACATTTGTTGATCACTATATGATTTCAAATACTTAACTCATATACTTATGATGAAAAGTTTGAAAAGTTTATTTGAAAATATTTCCTAGCTTATATAGAGTGTTATTAATAATTTTAACATTCCTTATATAATCACGTTGAACAAAATTGTTAGAGATCTATTTTTTAAATTTCAATAATAGTTCATCAGTAAACTACCCTAGATTTAAGATTTAAAATGTGGCCTCGAGACCACATGAAACGGTAAAATCCATCATAATCTCGAGGTGTAAAATTTCATGATTATCATATTTGAAAAAGTAATCACTAGATGTATTCTTTAAGAGTGACACAATCCTATTTATTTGACAACTAATGGGCTTAAGGCACTGCTCATGGTCATATTTAAATACCTTAAACATCTTATTTCAAGAATTAAACACTTAGAATAAAAACCAAACAAAAATGTAGCACCACATAAAGCCAAATTAGAAATAAAAAAACTTACTGTCCTCAAAGACATCTGGAATAATAAATAGCTTTTACAACAAATATCTTGACAATCTTGACTATTATGAGTATAAGAACCAACACATATAAATGATAATGCCTTAAATAAAGCATAAAAGTGGAGAAGTGAATCAGGGTGGAATTTAAACTGACATCAAATAAATATGCACAAGTATAAGTAATTTGAGAAAATTACAGTAGTTTTTTTCAGGACATTCACCACTCCCCTTAAGATTTCCTTCTAAAGTTGAATGTTACTTGCAATTGAGTTTAGACTGCCTTTGTGTCATTCCACCTAAATGCTGTAGACGCCCCGGCGGCACTTAAAAAGGTACCGTGCACTTTTTACGAACTCTTAGGAAAGTTGGCGCGGTGTTATATCACTCCGAGAGATAAAACTGACAAATGACTACGTAGATAACATTGGTTGGAAGGGAGCTTAACGCCGCGTACAGTCGTGTCAAAGATAAATGGTCCTTTAGGTAAACACTAGTGCAGTGAGATAACTTCTCGTTCTGGATGATTTAGACGTGACCTTAAAATGTATAAATACCACATTTGCAAGAAATGTTTTATATATATATATTTATTTACCTAATGTTGAAATATATGACGATAGTTTTGTTTTACTTCTTTGTTGTGTTTATTTCTACGTTTGAAATACTTTGTTCTAAGGAACGTTAAAGTTTTTAGTTTTTTTTCCCCAACGCGTCTTATTATAAGTTCAGCCTTTACGCATTTTGTTTTAAGAAAAATAGCTTTCATCTTAACCTACTTACTACTTATCCGGACTGTCCGCACATTTACAAAGGGATGAGTGAGATAATATTTAAAAGGAATTATACCTTCATTTGTGTGGAGAGAGAGGGGTGCATACTATTTAGGAGACGTTCCTTCGTTATTCTACTGGGATTTGGGAGTCGGGGTTTGAATCCTGGTAAGTTGTACAGAGTGTTTTTTAAATAAATGGTTTCTCAATTCCCTCCACAAAAATATTGTTTTTTTCCCCCTAATTATTCCTCTTATCATCCTTATCCCATTAGTGGATGGAGTCATCGTGAATGGGTATTAGAAGTGGTAGACTACTTTAAAAATGGCCTATTGCGTGCATTAGATGCTTGTGTCTGCAATTGTCGATGTTATATTTTAGTGCAGAGAAGAAAGGGGGAGTAAAGTGGGCCTAATTGCATTCTAAGATAGTAAGTTGGTTGAAACAATGGTGAAGTGGCGGAGCTTGAAAGGGGAGCGGGAGGGGGCATGATAGTGCAACAGTGGCGAGGGTAATGAGGGCGGTCTGACAGGTGACGGGATAAAACAGTGGCGGCTATTGTTTCACCGAGAGTGGGGAGTGGAGGTGCTTGTAGGGTTGGAAGGGGGTTAAAGGTGGTTAGGGGGAGGGAAAATCGTAGCAGCGGGTGGTCGTTACGCCTTGATCACTCCTATTATTGGCTTTGACAATGTGTGAACAAGGGGTGATCCAAACTTGGATATCATGCATGGAATAGTAGTTAGGTTGATCAATCAAAAGTCTAGGAGATACTCGTTTGATTCAGGGTGGTTCTGACGAAGATATTTAATATTATGTACGAGTTCATCATCACACTTCTTAAAAACTAAATTATATACAGTTCAGTTCCAGCTCTAGCACCTAGATATATTTACGAAACCAATAGCAGGATTAACAATTAACCACTAGGGATTGAATTAATATCCTCTAGAGCCGTGATAAACAACTAACTTAAAAACCCGACTCGTAAGCGTAGTTAGCTAACGCGCTAGTTTCGTGTTGAGCTAGACTGATGAGGACGGGGAGATCAAGGGTCTAATTTCAGCCGGGTGAACTGGGGGGGGGGGGTCCTAAATGGTTTTACATCCTCCCTCCACGCAAATGTGGGTCCACTTACTCTAAATTAAACCTTCCCAATCCCTAACCCGTTAGCGTAATTAGTACTTAATCGTATAACCCAAGCGGGTAGTAAGACACGTTGCTAAATAATAAAAACTACTTAAAACTATAAAATGACATTTTTTAAAGCATGGTTTAATGTGGGCGTGTGACTCGTATAGCTTTAATCTAATATTGGTACACGTTGTACAGCTAAGCCAGACATTAAATTAACCGTATGGTGAGCCTATTGTTTTACCCACAATACCCTCGTATTTCAGAATAGAAGTCTTCATGATTATTAGTGAACAATGATGAAGCTGGATGAACTAACTGGGCTTTCCGTCCTATTTTATATGGCATTCTATTGAATAATTTAAATTTTTGTATGCAAAATATAGTAGTAATACGGTATGAAGGATAGTATCTAATAATTACAAAAGTTAAATAATATTACTCAGGCCTACATATATTCATACGTCAATTCATGCTACCGATAGCTGTGACTTTTAATATATAAATACTGATACAAACTTTAGGACTACCTAAAGAACATTTATTAAAATAGTACCAACAAAAGTTTGTAATTCCTTAAATTGAAAAACTACATTTTGGACACGGGAATCAAACCCGATACCTTAGGCTTAGTAAGCCCAATGCTCTTACCACTGAGCTATCTAGGAGTCATCCCGTGCCCAGGGTCATTCTTCACTAATATTTTAAGGCAGAGTCTGTGATGTACGTGTGCAAATCGCTCATATGATATTTAGATTTGTATTTAATCCATATTCATTGAAGTATTAATAACTCAAGAGATACATGATACATTAAAGTGTTTTTATAATAATAAAATTACCAATGAAAACTAAGAACAATGTTTATTTTAGAACATTTTTTTGTAATCAAGGGAGTACAAATGTTTTTTAATAAAAAAAAACAAAGAAATTAACTGTAAGCCCACTTGACTGCAGTTCCTTCTTTTTTTTCTGTCCACGAAATTTCTTGGAAAAGTAATCCACTGTAGTATAATTTATATTTTTAGCCAAAAAACGTCAAGTTTTGGCTTGCGTGGGAAAAATTCATGAAAGCACCGACATTCAGTTCATTCAGTAATAGACTCTTAACTGCACTATATTTTTTATAATAACGTGTGTATCCACATTAGTCCTGTTTCCTTGCACCCCTGTGATCGATTAATTAAGTATTTAAGTTAGAAAATTTGCTAAGTATATAATTAATGTTTTGTGGGCCACTATCTAATCCAGTGGTTCCCACCCAACCTTTTTCAGCTGCCGACCCCTTTGGTAGCTTATTAAACTCAAATGAACCTCACCCCTATTTTTCGGGATGATTATTAAAATAAATTTAATGCTTTCTAGCCACGTCTTTATTTTATACAAAAACCAATGTAGCACTGGAGATTATCGTGTTGGTTGACAACTTTTTGTTTTCATCACTTCTTGACTATCGGCTAGGATAATTGACAAAGCACACCGCAAATCACTTTTCACTTCAAGTCGATAATCCTGTTTAGTTTTTATTAGAGTCATATTTGAAGATTCGGTGATGTTGCACGTTGCCGCATTAGTTAGTAGCTTAGGCGAGTCTTTTTTCAAATTGGGTTTTGTCGGTTATCTCAGGCTTCGTAAACCAATTTCATAATTTGTTTATTTACTATAAAATAGTATCTACTTACTTAGGGCTGCCAATTTTTTTCACATCTGAATAAAGGACATTTACCAAAGGTGTAGCCAGGATATGTAAGATTTTCCGTTTCTTCTATACTTTTATGTTTGTAAAATTTAACTCTTTTTTTTAGCACCGTGTCTTACTACCCGTTTGGGTTATACGCCAACTGTTGTTATTGAATGTTCTTAATATTAGTGGTCTCCAGCATGTATTATTTCTGGTACAAGGGCTCCTTTGATATAAAAGGTTTGGGAACCCCTGGTCTAAGGGGGAGGGTAGAAAGGAGAATTGGGGGGTGAATCCGAGGCTTGCGAGCTTGAAAATAAACAAGTTCATGCACGCTTTTGAGGTTCGTGAAGTTGGCAGCACCCATAGTGGCACAAATTATGAGACCTATGCCAATATTTAGGGCTGAATTTGTGCCACAAGATTATCCTATTCTCATAATTTGTGCCGCTATAATTTTCTTGTAAACTTTTAAAAACCTTGGGGTCTGCCAACTTCAGGTAACAGCACTCATAATGGCACAAATTATGATACATATCTCAATATTGAGGGCTGAATTTATGCCTCAAGAATATCCAACTCTCATAATTTGTGCTTCAATAGTTTTTGAGAAAACACCTAAAAACACCTTAAAACATCACCCATAACAGTATACATTCTGAAACCTATACCGATATTTAGTGCTGTATTTGTGCCACCATAGTTTTCATTAAAACACCTAAAAACCAAGCTCAATCGGTAGCATGTCTGCCTACTGAGCTAACCCTTCCCGACATAGCCGAAAATATATAATTGATGAAAATATGTGTTTACCCTTTCTTATTGATAAATTGATGTCCAGGGACTGGATGTTGTGCCTGCCCTAGTCTTAAGCTAGATTATAAGGTATATGAAGATACGACAGGCCCAGCAAGCCGGTAGTGGAAAAATATATGGCTGGAATAAAAAACTGAGCCAGACCACAGGCTGGAAACAGTAAGGATGTAGAAAACTCTAAAAATCCATATAATATATCTGGTCAACAGGTCAAGAGATATCGGGTATAGTATCTACAAACAGTTTAACGTAATAACTTGGCTGTAGTTTTAATTCGGGAACATGGTCAAATGGGACATATATTTATATGAAATCCTTTTCATTGTTTTTGTGCCTCCTCTCCACCGCTGATGTGACTCCCACATGTTACAGTACATTCTGTATAAAAACATACATAGTTTCAATCTTATACATGAGATAATACGCGGTAAGAATAATACACCAAACAATATTATTTTAATGATATCTTAAATAACGAAGAATATTATCACAAAATTACAGTTTTGTATTTGCTTATTATTTTGTGTTGCTAATGTTGTTGTTATTTGGAGTTTGCAAATGCTAATTTAAACATTCAGTACCAAAGTTTTGTGCTTATTTTGTCAAAAAACTTTTGTGGCACAATATATATAACTAGTTTATTTATGTAACAGAGCCCAAGGAATAACAAATTATATCATATATAAAATAATTTGTTCTGATTGTGATTCTACTAATAGTGTTAGCAAATAAAAGGAAAATTAAGGTGGATAAAGTTATGGAAGTAGTTTTTTTTAGGTACAAAATCAGCTCAACATTTTCTTAATTTGTGGCACTACGCTGATGCTGGCGGCACTCAGAACATGACGGTGAGTATTCGTATTCCCATTGTGTAGGTTACGTAGTGGCTTGTCATTTTTACCACCAATAAAGAAACACATTTTCAAAAACCATTTATTTTAGTATAAAAATGGTAAAAAATAATGTTTAATTGCAGACATCTAGCTGAACCTGACTTAATATGTAAGGCAGGTTGCATAAACACAAAGAATAAAATACAAGGTTTACAATAGTTTATCAGGTAGATACAAACGGCAAAGATAAAGTTCACATAAAGCAAGTTCATTAGGTTTCATCAGTCTTATCAATTAAACATTTCATGGAATCATTCAGTAGATGTGTTATATAACAGGCTAGTTACAAGATGACCTGTTGAAATGTCACTTATTGATTGAGCTTTATGAGATAATGATCGCATCCTCCTGCTAACTGTACTAAGTTATCAGCTTCAGGTATTTCAAGTAGGTAACAAATAAATCAAGGTAACACGCTGACAATATAGGTAGCGTATGATTTTTAAGGGCGCTACCAATTTAGTGCAAAGCATATATATGAAAAGATTGAAACTAAAGACTCTGGGGAGTATTAAGATTATGCTCATAGATACGGTCGTTAACTCATACAGCTCCAGGTTTCCTAGATATAAAAATGACTCAGGGACTAGAGAACTATATCCCAGACGATTTTAGCCCCTTTAGCTTGGTTAACCTACCGCGTGAACGCCAAGGCCACAAAAGGGGTGCGTACCAACTCCCATAAGTTAGGGATTGACAAGTTTCAATTAGGACATAGCTGTCACAATCGTGGTTCACCATGACAGAGCTCATGGTCAATATATATAATAATGGTGTACATAGTATGCCTGCGAGGACAAGCCAAGCCAAGACACGAACGTCAAATGGAGAACACAATAACTTAAGAGTATTAGAGCCCATCAAGAGGACAGAAGGACCTAATTAGGTCATTAAGAAACTGAGAATAACACTCAATTAGCTATAGTTGACGTTCCCCAGCGACTATAGACATGAGGTAGCCTAATCAAAAAACAATTATTTTCGAGCCACTAAGTTTAGTTTACAATGACTAGAACAACATCATGCCGTTAAGCGCGCTTCAAAATAATGGTTATGCCGTATATTGTGACACATAATATTAGCAAACAATGTATTCATTTAGAATTAGTAGTCTAGACAAACCAGCCACAGCTGACCCACGATACAGCTGAAAGCCAATCCCCGTAATTGTAACCACAATATACATAAATATATAAATACACAACTATATTACACGCGATTGGTCCTAAAAGAACCGACGCGCCACAATTTGTAAATAGACACACCTGGCCATAAACCTAATCAAATCCTACAATGATTTAAATACATTATTCATATGTGGTTGAGACGTTAAGCGTCTATTCAAACACATCTAGACGCAGGCTAGCACATGGCTAGCGACAATTATACTTAGCACATTAGCTAACAACAACGAAACCATAATCCCTGTGGGGATTGCAGTCTTCTAATCTTAGTAGATGGGCTGTATTTCCACACGAAGTACACCAGCTACGTAGAATATTGACGAGAATATCTATGGAGCGGTGAGGGCTAGCTGCAACTAACCCTAGTCGCGGGTCCATCCGACGCCATAGCGCCTCGGCTCGGCACTCTTTGTCTTAGTCGATTACACGCTGAAAGTAACCAGATATATGACTGCCTAGTAGGTAACTATGAATTGTTCTGTTTTCCTCTTGTTAGTACAACATATTAAACATATACTCTCCGACTCAGACCAAAATAGGAAGGGATAAAAAAGTGTATTCGACCAATCAAGACTCAGAGCTAGAGCGCTCGAAAGGGTATAGGCGCATGCGTGAAGTGCAGACATTTAAAAGGGGGGAAAAAAAGACACATTTCATCTCAATACATTTTTTTTTTGTGTTTTACCACTCAAATTAAGTTAAATGTAGCTCTTTTGAAATGACCCCGAAATGCAACCACTGCCTCAGCTAGGCCATGAGAAGTCCAAACTCTACCATAACACATGACAAGTTGTTGTTTACATGAAGTGAGGCAGAAACACACAACTGTGTGAGCTAATTTCCATTAGCTCGGCACATAGCGATTCAGTAAATGATATTTGTCGGCCTCTGGCCTTTACGAGTATTTAATTATTAATTCTACAACCAATAAATGACCGGATATTTTTCTTAATTGGTTATAATATTTGATAAAAAAATCAACATTGGCTATTCAAATAAAAGAGAATATTTTAAACATTATTACATAATTACCTTGAACATCTATAATCAGATTGTTAAAAAAAAAATTCATCTATAGTCATAAATATAAAATACTCGTTCGAGTTTTGTGCATTCCTCGAATAATTCTCGTGGACCTCAGTTTGATATCACTGTGACGTCACAGTGTTTACTAGGGTCGGGCTTGAAGTGAGTACAACGTGGCATTAATACAAACTATCGTTTTAAGGTGTTAGCATGGAAATCATGGTGGCACAAATTACGGAGAAAGATATTATTATGGCACAAAATCAGCAATAAATATATTTATTAATAATCGTAATTTGTGCCATTGCTGGTACTGCTACATGAAGCTAGTAGCACCCAACATTTCTTGGCGATTTCACGAAAACTATGGTGTCACAAATTCTGAGAATAGGATATTCTTATGACACAAAAGAAGAATTAAATATTGTTATGGGTCTCATAGTTTGTGCTGCTATGGGTGCTTTTACGCGAAGTTATCAGCACCTTGCTTGTTTCGATATTTTCACGAAAATTATAGCGATACAGATTATGAAAATAGGCTATTTTATTTTTATTTATTATTTTTTTGAGGTTTTTAAACTGCACTTTCTGAACCGACTGATTATATCAATCAATACACGAGAAGAAAGAGCGAAAGGGCTGGCCTACCACTATTTTCGGGAAAGGTATTTTCCCATTCCTTCCAGGGTTCTTTTACATGCCAAAATCAACATGGGACCGATGGCTTTACTTACCCTCAGAAGGAAGTTGTGCTACGGATTTTAATCGCTCAAGAAAAATCCATCGACCTCGGCTGGATTTGAACCCAAGAACATCGGATCCTGCCTGAGGTGAGCACTTTACTCAAAGACCACCGGGGTCAACAATATTATATTGTTGTGGTACAAATTCAGCACTAAAAAATGGACATAGATTTAATAATTTGTGCCGTTATGGGTGCTTCCATCTTCACGGACCTACACTTTTAGTTGGTCATATTAAGACTGGTAGGCAGGATTGCCAATGCCGCAAGAAATAATTATCTTAATGACTTTGGAAAAGTATGATTTAAATAAAAATATATTCAAGTTTTTCTACGATTTTTAACGTTATTTTGGAACTGTTTTACGCCCCCCCTTTGGAAGTGTATCAAGCCCCTCGGGTCGATAACTATTGCTAGAGCATAGATTGTATATATTTTCTCTCTTATGAATGTCCTTGGTTCTATGTTGACCAAGTGTATCAGGGGTATTTACCCTCTTCCCCGTCATTATTGGTTTGCCATTCATTTTCTTATGTCAAGCGGTTTAACGCATAAGAATCGCACTGTAATTTGTTGCCATTGGCGAGAAGATCGGTGTTCAAATCCTGCCTGGATGCTTTCACATTGGTGTCCCTATACTTCACCACCTTGGTACGGATGCATGTTCTCTAATTCACTATCCTCATCCAGAACTTTAAGATAGGCTTACACTAGGGCTTATCACATCTGCTCTTATCGCTCCGGAAAATAGTCCCGATTTGAGTTTTCCTCCATATTAATACACATTAATGTGAAAATAGGCCGATTTGATGCTGTACGGACAAATGTGTGCGGGCCTTTAATCATTCACTCTTTTAACGTGCATTAAAAAAGTACTATACGTAACATATAATCCTAATGGCAGATATTTTGGCAGAAGATTAACGGGATGAACCCATACTCAACCACTATATTGTTTTAATCTCCGTCCGGAATCGAACCGGGTCCTTCCTTGGTTTGACCTCTGGCCATGGGATTTATGTGCACGGGAGTCCCACTCTTGAATGATGATGATGTGTATCCGCCGGCTTATCTGGCGAGTTTTGTTTGTAAGGTCCAGGAAATTACCGCTAGATGTCATCCAAGTTGTGCGTGTGACGGTGGAGAGTGATCTGACGATCCTGTGTGTCAATACTGGTGAGTGAGTCGACAATCTCCCGCTCAGCGCTGGGGGGACGTCCCGCGGGGGTAGGAAGACATTAAACAAGATACGACGCTAATGTAATTAGCCCAGTGTTTTGATGGGGTGTGTTGGTTTGCTGTGGGATAAGAGGAGGGGGGGTGGACACATTGACAACAATGCTACGTCGCATTATGTCCACTTGAATGACGCAGGGATGGATGCTCCGGACAGCCGGCTCTTAATGTGTTTACCTTGGCAGACAAAGCGTCGGCGGCGGATATGCGGCCGAGAGTGTAATCAGCGACAGGAAATGCCGCCCCATCCACCTCCACACCCCCGACAATGGCTTCTCGCGGAAACATTAATCAGGGTTGATTTGTGTGCGGTGTGTTAAGGATGAAAGCTACACGGTGTGATTGCCTATCTTTACACAGAGGGAAATTGATAGCCCTGAATAGACGGCAGGGATTAGCTTCTCTATTCCATGTGCAAAGAAAGACAATCATTTAACGAGCGTTATTTGTTGGGGCGTTATGAGGGTCTTTTAGGGGGGGGGGGGCTGGTACCGCCTAAGCCCGGTCATTATATTTGAAACAAGCTTGCTATGTATTTATCGACTAGTTTTTTTAAAATTTATATAAAAACATTATAACTAACTCCAAAACTTCCATTTCATCTTTGAGAAATGTTCTCTCTTTATTTCGTCTTCTTTGACTTGATTTCCCTTCACTACCCTCGCCCGAATCTCTGTGGTGGTGGCAAACACACTGTATAACTACAACAATTTATGGTTTACATTATATTATTACTATTCATGATCTTATTACAACTCGCTCATAGGCTTAACCATTTAATCAGCTGTTCAATATTAAATTTGATACTGAAACATAGCTTCATCTAGATGCATCTAATGTACAAACCCTTTCAAGGTAGACCTACTTTCAGACATCCCTTTCCTCTTCGGGCCCGGTCAATAGTTTTTTCACCCCGTAACATCTACTCTTAGTTTTGAGTTGTCCGACCACGGAAGAGCGTTTGTCTGGTAATCTCGGTCTTGTCATTAACAAATTGGGTTCAGACTCAAGTCACAGTCATTTAAAACGTATTTTCATCCTTTTTTTTACTCCTCAGCTTATTACTCGTCCGGGCTACCCGCATTTAATTACATTATTGGGACAGATATGAGGAAGGTAGTGACGATATAAAATTTATCCTCATTGCACCCAAATAAGATTCGAACTCTGAACTTATGGTCACTGTCAATCCAGACTTTGGCAAGCTTTAGGTTTAGTCCACGTGCCTGCCAATGCGTATATTTTTATAAAGTTTCTAGTAATAATTATGATTATTATTTGGTGTTCCGTCCTACGACAGTTCCTTTTGTCAGTGAATTTAGACCGCTATTGCGTCCTGTCCTCTGCCTCCCCCTTCAGCTCCCAGAATCTTCTTCGTTCCTTCAAGTTATCCAATATTTGAATCCTCCTTTTTACTAAGCTCCTCTTTCCCTCAACCTTTCCTTCTATGGCGTACAGAAGACAGTTCCTCCTAAAGCTGTGTGTCCGATTCATTTGGCTTTGTACCGAGGAATCACATCCCAAATGTTTGTCTTTTCTCCCACTCTTCTTAGGACTTGTTCATTTGTAAACCTGTCTGTTCACCTGATCTTTTCTCCCACTCTTCTTAGGACTTGTTCATTTGTAAACCTGTCTGTTCACCTGGTATTCTCAAGTCTTTTCCAGCATAACATTTCAAAGCTCTCCAAGTATAGTAATTAACACATACATATTTTAGTTTCACTATAATCAGGCCTATGTTTATTTTTAGATGGTGCCAATGATCATATTTGAAGCCTAGACTTATTTTTAACGCACCACTGCTAATAGTCACCGATGAAAAAACCAGTGACCTTTCCGTTTTAAGTTATGCTGTGAACAGTGACGCGTTCAATCCAAGGTGCTTTAATGTAAACTAAAAAAGTATTTAAAACTCATCAAGAAATAACTATTATTTGTGAATATTTTCTTTTTCTTAATCAATCACATCATATTAATCTCTATTATGACACGATATTATATCTTGAGCTCATCACAATAGCTAAGTTATTATTTTTAATATTTTTTAACACCGCGTCTTTCCACCTGTTTTAGTTATACGCTTATATACTAATTGCGCTAATGGCCTTAGGGATTAAGAAGGTTATACTTAAAGGAAGTGTACCCACATTTGCATGGAGGGAAAGTGGAAAATCATTTTGGAAAAAACCTCAGTACTCCCGACCGAGATTCGAAACTCAATCTCCTCACTATCGGCGGTCTAGTCTACTGCAAGAGAAGCGCATCAAACTATTTGGCCACTGAAACGTGTTACTTGTTCTGTATGGTGTTTCATATTCATGATGGTGATTTTTATTTTATACGAACTGAATATACTGTCAGCAAACTAAACAAATCACACAAATTTGATCATAAAACACCAAACCAACAAGCTAGCATAGGTACTGTACATACAAAATTATCGATTTTTCTTATAGAACTAAGAACATCTTAGTTGCCAATTGAAAGTAAATACGATGTGACTAACACTTTTTAAATAAAGGTTTGATTTCTATTTTCTGTTGACATTTAAATTCTCATGGTTAGAGCTATTTCAAATGCCACTTGATTTACAGCTATGATAAAAAAATTTTTGTTAAAGCATGATGGAAATTAGATTAAACATGGCCATATATATATTTTTAAAAAAGAATATAGTAAATAAAGAACAAATAGTAGTGGGAGGGAGGAAAAATATCGCTGAAACACAAAACCATTTATTAACTATCCTTATCGTTGCAAAGTCAAGGTAATATTGAGCTTCATCAAATCAAATATACCTAAACGAATACTAGTTTCTTTATCAATTTCAAGAAACAAACAGAAACAAACGTAAATACATATTTTTTTCAACCCTCGTTATATACATTTAGGATCTTGGTTGCTAATCACTTCAAACAAATACTTCAATAAAAAAAAGCTATAATAATATGTAGCATTAAAAGCAAAACAACTCTAAGAACAAACTTAGGTAACATCAAGAAACATCTTTGAGATATGTATGTAACAAATAAATAAAACGTAGGTTTACTCTAATTTTGGTAGGAAGTTCATTCTGAAAGGTCCTTTGGCAAATATAACATGTAAATACAACTCTTGAAAAAAAATTAAACTCAGGGTATGGTAAGTGCTTTGCTCTAGTGATGTTTAATTAGAAATATTGTTTTATCTAACTTCAAAAAGGAGTACTTTTGGAAGTACCAGTGCCTATGGTTGAACTGTCGTCTGTTCTATAGGACAATATGATACTACGCCTAAAACAGTACTATCCTGTAACAAAAAGTACGTATGGTCACACAGTTTATAGTCCACCGCTACTATAGCTAAATAACTCTCTGGCCTTAAGGAACTCGAAATTGCATGGCCACCAAAATGCAAGCTCTCCATTCAACCCTATCCTGAGACACCTCCATCCAATCCTTAACCTGGCACCCAACCTCCTTCAAATACATGTTCACCACATTATACTCCCTTCAATATTCAGGCCTGCAAAGAGATATTGTATCTTCAGGTTTGACAACTAAAATTTTAGGTACATGTCTTTCCTCACCCATGCACGCCACATGACAACCCAACTCCAACCTGCAAGCCTTGATTATTTTAAATAATATGTTGGGGATGCATACAAACTACATAGTTCTCCATTATGTAACTTACTCCACTCTCCCGTTTGTGCATCTCTCTTAGGTACTAACATCTTTCTCAGCACTTAGTTCTCAAAATATTTCTATGTATTCTTTTGGTACAAAGTTAGAAACAAAGCTTCACGTTTGTTAATTACAGAGGGTAGGAATATAGTTTTGTATATTGTTTTTTTGAGACAGAATACGGAACAACAGCAGCTCAAGAACTGTAAATATAAAGCAAGAATTGCCTGCGTGAATCTGTTTTTGATCTCCCCTGGTTTTCACTCCTATCTGTTAGTACAGTTACCCACTTCAATGGTCGAACGGTCTAAGGCATCACTCTCGTGCTAGACCGGCCTGCTGATAACGAAGATCGGAGTTCAATTCTCGGTTGGTTCTACTGAGGGATTTATATTTTTCATAAATGGTTTCTCACTCTCTTTCCATGAAAATGCGGGTAGATTACCACTATAATTATTCTTTCCTCACCCCTACTCTATTAGAGTAGTTATCATATATACGTATAACCTGCATAGATAGTTAGACGCAATGATAAAAAAAAGTCAGCACAGTTCCCAACTATTTGAAATTGTCAACTTCCTCACAACGTACGTCGCTGATCTCTATGAATCCATGACCACTATAACTTGTTAAGCTTTAGCACCAACATTTAGAATCTATTCTCTAAACACTTAGTGTCAAGACGTCGTCTTTACAGAGACGTGAGAGGGAAATTCTCTGGCCCTAGGGGAAG
Organism: Timema bartmani; assembly: GCA_902151455.1. Classification (NCBI taxonomy): domain Eukaryota; kingdom Metazoa; phylum Arthropoda; class Insecta; order Phasmatodea; family Timematidae; genus Timema; species Timema bartmani. The sequence goes on from CABFWB010001958.1 coordinate 19,154, forward strand.
TGTACCTACAACAGTTCCCCAACTGTCTACGACAGGGTTGGCGTAATAGGCTGGGGGCATCAAGGAACATGTCCGGTGCTGATTTGAATAATTGGATTCCCCACCTCCATTTTGTCCACGAGAAGTTTCCACTTCAAGACGATGTCAAATTGCTGGGATGTTTCCAAAGGAGTTTGGTTCAAGGCCTCTCTCTCCTCCTTTGATTGAATTCAGACTTTGAGGTTGTTACAATAGCCGTAACGTTGGTTCTTAGCAGCACACATACAGTCCAATTTTCAAAAGAAGGGACTATCTGAAAGATAGAATAGTTTTTTTAAATCATATATATCTGGGGGATACGCATATGTAGGCTACTAATTACGCTAGTGTGTTAGGGATGAGACAAGCAAAATTTAGAGTCAGTTTACCTGCATTTGCATGGAGGGAAAGTGGAAAATCATTTAGGAAAAAACACCCTCAATAAACCCGACCGGGATTTGAACCCCGATCTCCCCGTCATACGTAGATATTACAAGAGTGACGCCTCAGACACTTAGACCACCAAAGTGGGTCTTGAACAGTTACTAGGTGTACTTCAAATTATTCATACGTCAAGTCATGTGATCCGCAGCTGTAAATTTTGATAGATATTATCAATAATTATAATATAATTGTAAAAATTTTGTAAAATTTTTATCATTTTTGACCGCAATAAAAAGTATGTATTTTCTAAATTACTCTTATTATGAAAATGTTACTGTAAGTGAGAGCGTACTTAGTCTTTACTGTAATGTGTGGTAGAGTGAGGTTTTGGGACTAAATCCCCTACTAGGTGAACTTCTTTTTATCACTCTATAAATGTGCTTTTTCATATTTTTGTATTATTACGTTCAACACAATTGTTGCTTTTTTAATTTTTTTAGTGCCATGTCTTACTAACCGTTCGGGTTATATACCTATGCAGGCCCTACTAATTACACTAATGGGTTAGGAACTAAGAAGGCTTGATTGAAAGGAAATGCACTCGCATTCTTCTGGAGGGAGAGTGGAAAAAGTTTAGGAAAATAACCCGTACACCCGACCGGGATCGAACCCCATTCTCCCCGTCATCGGCAGTCTAGTTCAACACGAGAGTAGCGCGTTAGACCACGCGGCCATCGAAGCTGGTAAAATTATTATTAATGGCTTAATTTAATGGGTAGGTAAGTTACCAAAGGACCCCCTCGCTTCTGCTTCCTCTCACCATTTTGAACTGAAGATACCTCCCTCTTGTCCTTCTTAACTCCTGGACCAATCAAGGAGCTAGACACTCACCCAAGAAGGGGCAAGTTTATTCTCAATTAACGACTCCCGGTTGAATTGTGGAGACTAGACACATCAAGATGGCCCCGTGGATCCGATGTGGTTTCTGAGATTATTGCTAAGACAACCGACACACAAGTTAGCGTGTTACAACTTCCCGTCCAAGATAACTCACAGTACTCATTACCTTAACACAGCTCCGTGGAGCCCATAGCTCAGGCTTCGTGAGAAAATTTTAAAACAGGCACAGGTCGAGGGGAATTGGTCATGATCAATAACAGGACAAGTAGTTTTAGGTGTAGTATATGTTTATATTTCAGAAAGCTTATGTGTAAGAATTTTTAGATCAACTATATAGAAGGCATATTGTAATATGAACAGAGCAGAAAAAGTCATAATTTATAGTAAATAAGATGTCAGGACAAATGTAAAAGGAAACTGAAAAAAAACCTGTTAAAGGGTAAGCTCATATTTTCATCAATGATCAATTTTCGACCATATCAAGAATTGAACCCGGGACCCTTGGCTAAGTAGACAGAGACGCTACCGACTGAGTTAAGGTGTCGGACTTATCTCTAATATATTATTGTAACTAAACGAGGATAGGCGGGTCAAAAAGAAAAAAAGAGTAAAACTAAGTTGAAAATTTCACAAAACTGTATTCAACCAATTATTGTGTTTTAAATTTCAGATTTAACATTAAATGATTCAATAAAAAAATCTAGATTTTTCTGCGCATTTGAATTTTTGTGTGTTTTCCTTTCCTTATGGATAATATAAACGATAAGAACATCAAATAATCCAATTTTAGAATGTTGGTATATCTGTCAATTTGTTTATTTCCTGTAAACTCAAAAAGGATTAATTGGATAGAGATGGGACTTTTCTGTTTTACTCCTTAATCTTGAGCGAACCATGGTAAACTAAAGACTATCACACTAGCTCATCAGCGAACGAGGCAGTATAGAAAAAACCGGGTGTAAGCAGTGAACATTCGTTACGGCTGGTATTACGAGTACATAAGATGACAATTGATATGATCGGGGAGAGGGAGGGATTGGGGGTGAGTACATGTACAGATGCTATTATCTGGATACATTGTTGAGTCATAACAAAGTACAATAACGTAATAGTGTAATAAAATAAATTCCCATACTGACACTCTTCTATTTCACGTGTAGGCGACAGTGTTTATAAGAGCAGTCGTGCAAGTGGGGTACTCGACGTTGAACAGACTGTACTGCCAACCCACGTGACGAGGGTTGGGGGTTTAGTTGATGCTGAGAGGGGTTCGGGGACCAGCTGGACAGGTACACTGAATAACCACGCTGGTTTGTCCTCATCTTAACACTCCCAAATATCAGGAACAAGGTCAACGGGCAAAGAGCAATGTGAAACATAAGCGGATTGTCACGAGACTTTGGAGGGTAAAAAATGAACAGCGAAACAGTTTCATATTTTTAAAAGGTAGCCCATTTTATACAAAAATTAAATATATAGTTTTTGCCTTGGGTAAACAATCATTTATCCGCGTTAGTGCTATTGTGAAAACTTAAAAGTCAATTTTTAATTTGTTTTTGAAGTTACATGTTAGAAACTTTATTACCTTCATCGATGTATTTGTGAACCGAGCGTAAATCTCGGGTTTACCAATGATGGGGAGGTACAAAAAGGCAGGTAAATCTCGGGTTTACCAATGATGGGGAGGTACAAAAAGGCAGGTAAATCTCGGGATTACCAATGATGGGGAGGTACAAAAAGGCAGGTAAATCTCGGGATTACCAATGATGGGGAGGTACAAAAAGGCAGGTAAATCTCGGGATTACCAATGATGGGGAGGTACAAAAAGGCAGGTAAATCTCGGGATTACCAATGATGGGGAGGTACAAAAAGGTAGGTAAATCTCTTTTAAGTTCTGCCTTTATCATCCCTATCCCATAAATTTAGCCAAATGTGGATATCCCGGACGGGTAGTAAGATGCAGTGTAAAAAATATTATTTTTGAATTAATATGGAAAATGGATTTCTATTCTCTCTTAATGATCGTAAATTTCAAAATGACCATTATTCTAAGCTTTATTTTATAATATACTCCGAAAATTGTTAGGCCTATATTTCTTGAACTCTAAGAAAGGAATTATACTAGATTTAAGTACCATACTTAAAACGTCCATAGGAAATTAAATATACTCGTCTAGGTGATAAAACTTACACCTGGTCAATATTAACAGAGTGATCAGACAGGATATCAATAATTGAGTAATTATTAAAACCACCGCCTGAAATATCATTAGATGTATTTAGTGTTCTTCATGTGAGGACACTCCTAAATAACAGTTTGATTTTTTAATTTAGAGCAAAATCTTCTAAATTGACTGTAAATTCACTGATAAATCTTTCATAATTGAGTCATTTCTCATTAAGATACATAACATAATACCTGCAATGCGGACTAATTTACTCAAGGATCGCGGTGCTATTATTATTATTATTATTATTATTATTATTATTATTATTATTATTATTATTATTATTATCACCACGTCTTACTACCCGTTTGGATTGTACGCATTTACTCTAATATGTAATGGTAGGGTGATTGTGAGATGAAATGGAGGACCTACAGTTTAACGTGGGATCCGAACCACGGTGGAGGCCTGGCATTCCATACATTCACAAGTTGTGATTAACACACGTCTTGTAAGAGGTGAGGGAAGGGTTAGGCAATCAGATAAATCTGTGCCGGGACCGAGGATTGAACTCCGGACCCTCAGCAGAGAAGTCTGACACCTTACCCCTAGACTGCCAGGTCACCCCACGGTGCTCTTAAAATATAATAAAAGACTACACATTATATTCAGATAATAGTCATTTCCTGGTACAGTTCATTCATGGAAACTTTTTTTTTCTGACGTTTGAAAAGTTACTAGTACCAGTTTACTTTTCGTCCATCATATTTTGTCGAGTTCGATTCATATAATTTTTCAAAGTAGTCAAAAATTATAGAAGCGGATGGTATTTTTAATAAATTTTCTACTTGAAAAAATATCCAAATTTACCGTGAATATACTTTATGAAAGTCTAATATTTATGAGAAGTTAGTTGAAACATAATAACAAGTGCACGTTACAACCCTTGACTGCCGACTGTTACATTGTTTCTTGTCTGTTCCTTTGCCAGAGCCTGTCATGGCTGGTGTTAGGTTACACTGCGTGGCGGTGTGGTAGAGTGGGTTGCGTTGTCGGACACTGTCGGGGGCGCTACATTACTTCACAAGGTGTCGTGTTAACTACCCGAGTAGTTGCGTTTCATGATAGTTTGTCCTCGTGTTAAGAGCCACAGAAAAGGGACGGGTGGACTGATTTTTGGATTCTGCCCCTTTGATCAACATTTAATGCTTATATTCAGATGTTTAGAACTAGGCTGATTTTATTAAGTAGTCGAAAATACAATATATTTTATTTTTCAACTAGAGACCATTTTCAAGTTGAGTCACCACATGCACAAAAAAATAAAATTGGGCACATACGATTTATAGCGAATACTCTTCAATCTCCCCCCACATACCAAGTAAATAGTTATATTTTATGTACCACCGTTCGACCATGTGAGGCCTTATTCGTCATTATATCATTTCAAACGTATTACCATTAATTTAATCCTCTGCTTTTAACAGTTTTGTTAATATGGCCTCATATCCGAGTTACTGCGCAGCTACGTTGATAAATCTACGCCTTCTTATGCCAACTGTTGTAGCCTGTCACACTGCGTGGCATACCGTAGTGCTGCTGTGAATTGTCATGGCCGGTCATTTTCTGACCAGAGCAAGGAACGGCTGTACATTGTCTAGCACGTGGTATGGAGACGTTAGGTAAAAACATGAGCTGGTTAAACTTTTTTGAGAGCTCGTACCCATTGATTGTGTCGTTTACGTCAGGAAAATACTTTCGCGTTCCTACAGTAATTTTGAGCATGATAAAGGGACAAATAGACTTTCATTATCAACTTATTATTAATTATTAACTTACAATCGCAAATTATTATGTTTCATTGTATTTCTTAAACATATTTTTCACAATAATAGAAACGTTACCTTACGAATAAGAATAATTTAAATACACATAATATTTGCGATAAGTGCTTCACCATATACAAAATCAATGACTTTGTGACAATAGTAAGGGAAAAATAATTAGTTTACAAGGCATTAAAGTCATACTTTTTTTATTATAAAGTTTGATTGAAATCATAGAATCGCTCAATAAACTTGGGACCACATTGACTACCGTGGGTCAAGAAAATATTCCCGTGTGACTTAGGTTCGCCAGCCCTGACCTAGAATTTTATTTCCAGATTTGTTGACTTTATTCCCGATGGAGCGAAAATAACTACGTTCAGAACACGAATTGCACTCTCGATGCACCTGCTCTCGTTTCGAGCCCCTTTAACGATGACCTCGTGCAATACCAGTCTAGTGCCTGGGACTGCGCGTCCACCTGTGCGGGTGATACCGACCTGGACGCGACAGTAAAATAGTTTTGACGGTGCGTAGGAACAGTTTGAAACACCCGCCCGCCCCTCTGACGTGTGTCGCCAACGGAAGGTGGGAATCTCTTGAGACCAACTTTTCGGACAGGCAGGGCCGTTTCCCGCCACTCTCCTCCCTCCCCCCTCGACCCAACACTGCTGGGAAATCTAGTCGACCGAGATCACCATGAGCCATATCAAGAGCGGACCAGCCCTGCGTTAAGGCGAAGATTGATGAGCGGCGCCGGCTGCTGGCTCTATAGTAATTTACTGCGCAAGAATGTAAATTGATTGGCTGTCACAAAACCTCCCCCCGCTTGGGATTTGCTGTATCTGAGCTCTGGCCGATCCCGAGTCGACCTCCTTTCCGACTTAATCCATCTTGGAAGGTTTATCTCAATAAATGCCTCGGGGAGGCTATTTTTCTCACGCTTTTGTTAAATCGTGCTCAAACCCTTGGAGTTCCACTAAGGGGGGACGTGGGGGACGCGAGAAAAGGTCAATGTTTTTGCAATTTTTATATCAAAACTTTTCTGGTCAAAATAAATCTAATATTTCTCCAGTAGAAACACAGAGTTTAATTTTATTCACATGATGACAATAACAGACCTTGAATATGTCGTGAGCATAGCGGCATTAGATTAGAAACTTTTTAAATGAAGGGGAAACTTTGTCAATAAATTCCAGGACACTTCTGACAGATATTCAACAACTGTTGATATCACGATGTGAAGAAAATTAAACTCTTTGTTTCTACTGGAGCAATATTTTATTTATTTTTGTCAAATAAATGTTTTGCAAAACACTGACTTTTTATCGCGTCCCCTACATGCCCACCTTAAACAAAGTAGACCTTTCAGGTTCGTTTTTATTTTATTTTTATTTTTCGTGCTTTGTGTCTTACTAGCTGTAGGGACTATCCGCATGTTTGGGATAGGGATGAGGGAAATATAATTTTATAAAACATAAACCCGCATTTGTGTAGAGATAGGGTGGGAAACCAATTAGGAACAACCAACCCACATAGGTGATCATACAGGTACGGAGATGTCGGGGCTCGAATCCCTGCCTGGTTTACTGAGGGTAGATTTTTTTAACTAAATGATTTTCTACCCTCCTTCAACGTAAATTCGTGCACATTTTTTTATAAATTCTATCTCCCTCACACCTACCCCAATTGTGTGAATATATCCGGAGATCCCGGACGGGTAGTAAGAAGCTGGGCTATAAAAAACACACAAAAATTACCTTTGTTCACCTTTGGGGATTCTAACTCCAACCCCCTCCCATCATCGAGAACCATAAAATACGAGACTGGTCTTTTGTCCATGAAATCGGTGCGGCGGTTCGTTTTTTATATATAAGTGATGTCATTGGCATCACTTTTTACAGTCAACATATATTTGACAGGCTAATGAATATGCAAATATTTTTCAACAGCTTTTTAGATCAGAAGAATTCTAAGTCACTTTAAACCAGCGTTCGACTTCAATGGTCTTGGGGTAAAGTGCTCGCCTCCGGATTTGATGTTTATGGGTTTAAACCCAGCTGGGGTCGACAGATTTTTCTTGAGCGATGAAAATCCGTAATACAAATTCCTTCAGAAGGGAAGTAAAACCCTTGGTCCCATGTTGAGTGCGACATGTAAAATAACCCTGGAAGGGATGTGAACATACCTTTCCAGGCATAATTGGTAGGCCCTTTCGCTCTCTCTCATAGAAATTCTCGTGTGCTGATATAATCAGTATGTTCAGAAAGTGCACGTTAAATACCTTAAATAAATAAAAATATTAAAAAATTAAACCAAGGATGGGGGATGGGATGGAGCCTCTACCCATCGTGTGGCCTTTTGAGGTGTTCACGTGGCCATTTCCCATATTCTGTCAATTGAGTCTCTTCATCATTTATAAATTAAACATTCTCATACTCAAATTGTATCACTACAATGTAATAAAATTAAGCGTTTTATTAATTGTTAATATGTTTAGTTTTTTAACTACATTCTTGAGTGATGTTCTATTAGATTTTATAATTATTATTACATGATGATACATCAAGCATGCTTGTACAATAAATATCTAGAGTTGAATTTTTAAATAAACGGAGATCCATGTAGAAAAAACACGAGAAAAAGCGAAAAATTGGTTTCTCTCAAAAATTAATTAATAATTATTTATATATTTTAAAAGCATTCTTCCATGAATGTTTAGTAAATGTATTTTTAAAATATTAATTTTCAAAATTTTATAATATCAAGTAGTCTAACTTTACAAAGTTACACAAATTTAGTCTCGTCTGTTATTCATTTTTTTAAACAACTCCAAAAATGAATATTAATAAAAAGCGATGATTATGTTTTCACACTAGCACCCAGGTTGCAAGCGCCCGGTTGGTGGCACCCTGTTGTTCTAGACCACGCTCTCCTAGCTCTATATTTAGTTGTTTCACCAAACCATTCAAGTAAGAATCGAGTTATTATAAAACCAAGCACGAATTGGCGTTTTCATGGTAATGTAAACAAAGAATGAAAAGCTGAAAATACTCCTTGAAAATCAGATTTTCGTTGGAAACGACTATTATTGCCAACATCCTGGACCCATGACACTTATAATGAGAGGTCGTTTGTCAAAATATGTTCACACTTTATCTTGTAATTTCTATTGCCGGAAATGGGCTTATCAAATTATGTAAGATATAATTTAGTTAAACCCCAAAAGACTTCAATGAATAAATTAATGTTGGTTTCAATACAACGTAATTGTTAAGGAAGGTCCTCAACAGTGTTTATTTGAGAAAAAAAGTTTCTTAATCCAAGTGACATAAATAAAATATTTAAAACGGTTCATAATTCTCTCGTTTGCAACAAACCCATATAGGACGTTTGGACAAAGGAGAAACCACACTTACTAACCTAACCTGACCTGACCTAACCTAACCTAACCCTTGATGTTTATAGATTTTGATAGTGAAGCGTCACAGTAGCCTACTAGACTTGTGGTGTGTACATCGAAACATCACTTTATGGCTATAAAGACGTGAGTCAGAAGTAAACAAACAAACAAACAAACAAACAAGGTAGGATTAACAGGCTTTTTCTGAAATGCGCCAAAGGTCTTGCACCCTTGCCAGGAGAGTGGGAGCACCGTCCCTAGCCCTGTTGGCAGGTGTTTCCCATGGAGACAAATTACTTTCTTCTTGCTACAATATTATTTTTTATGTATTTTTCTCTTCCCCTCTCCCTAATATCATTCTTTCCCTCTTGCCGAGTGACGTTTCCGTCGCATCAGCTGGAGTATGAAGTGTTGTGGAGTGGGACCGATATATATCAGGGGGAAAGGGGGTTGTGGAGGGGAAAAAAAGGTAGTGTAAGTTTGAAAGGCTATCTACAGATTTGGACTTGGTTTTTTTTTGACATTTTCTTGATGGATTCGGCAGAAAGTGTGAAAAATATATATACATAAATAAATACCCGTATACGTGCTATAAAATATAAATTTAAATACACACACATGGTTTATGTATACAGATACAAATATATTAACTACATTGATACATATATGAGAGATATATAAATACACGTTATACACGATATATGTATACACTTTATATACAATATATGAGCTACATACACACATATATATATACATACATAAATGAAGATAGTATGAGCTATAATACACATATATATAAGCTATTAGTATTATATATTATGTATAAATACACATGTACGAGTGATATATATACGTATATGAACAAAATGTATTTACACATACGAGCTATATATACAAATACATATTTTACTGAGGCTAGTAAAAATGTTATAACGACACCAGTTATATTATGAATATCTTTGATCCAACTATGCAAATGATTTCTTCTATATTTTGTTTGAACTGGGAGCAAATGAGGAGGTTTGTGCTCGGATCCCTGCCAGTTGTAATCTGCGTGTTTTAAGGATAATATCATTACTAATTGGTCATAATGGAACCAAGCAAGGTAGGTTTGCTACCTCTCACGGTGAACGAAGGGTACACAAGACGGTAACACATGTGTCTTGTGAAGACCAATGGGAACAAGGGCTGACACTTCTATATTGGGAGGAGAGGAAACATGTCCTTGTCGGTTTTAAAGGATTGGGAATTCATTTTGTAGTTTGAAGAAGTGGGGTTATTGACTTTGTATACATTGATACCCCCAAAAATATATTTTCTTCTGTTTCTCACAACCCATACCCTAAGTAAAGCGTGATTTCCTTCATACATTTCAATAGGGTGTTTTGTTTTTTAATCAATACGTTCTCAACAAGACTTTTAAAAATGCATATGTTTAAATCAAAATGTTAGTCAACGTATTGATCTATTGGGTAATAATAATAGGTAAATTATCATGGAAAGGGAATGGGAAAACCACTTTGTAGCCCGGTCTGAATTTATATCTATGGAGGCAGCAAAATTAATATATATTTATATTTGTTTAACATTTCAACAAAATGTTATGTTCTTACTCAATTAACAGTAAAAAACTCAATGTTAAATGTATTACTTGAATCAGTAAAGATTGTCATTACAATAAACTAGATTCTACTCTCATATGTAGAATCGCATTGATCTAGAGGTGTGTTTATGTTTTTAAAATCACAGTCTGAAATATTTGTTTACCGCACATCCCATTACTAAGAGAGTAATGTTTTGTCAAAAATAAATAAAAATTGTTATAAGTAAGCTATATTATAATTTTTAAAGATCTTACCATGACTGCAATATTTGGAATCAAAATTGATTTATTTTACTGCATCAGTTCGTGGAGGCCCGGTCACACTCTCCTAAGTCTGAGTATGATAATAGTTAAATGTTGAAAAAATAGCCATATTACACTCAGTCGGGACCGCCACTGACACTTTAGATTTTGTGAACACCGGTACATTCCTAAGAGGAGGTGTGTTATGCCTCAGAAATCACAAAATGACCAAAAATTATATATAATACTATATTTAGTGTTGGCGTACACACATGTAATAAAATTAGATACATCATTTTCCCAATTGAGTCGTATGCTGTTGAGGTAAGGCTGTGTGCTAAATGAAGGGTCCCGTGTTTGATTTCGGATGTGGTTGATGGATTTATCATTGGTGATACTGAGATCGCCTCTTCCACAATTATGATTTGATGCCCGGAGGACTGAATGCTACGTATGCTTTAGAGCCACGTTAGTTTTAAAGTCGTGTCCTGATATCACTTGGTTCAGAAAATGTAGATAAAATAAATCTAATAAAAAATAGTGTATGATTGTTTTATTTCGCATGTTTATAAACACGCTCTATTCTTTTTGTGAAACGTTTTCAATACAATTTGAGGGAACATTTCAAAAACTGGTTTTCCATTCATAGAAATCTCCATAGTTTTTGTCGTGTTTTTATGTTGTTTCCTTTTATATTTATAAAGGAGAAAATCTTTGTAGTCATATAAACTTATATTTTCCTGTAGTCATATAAACTTATATTTTCCCCTTGGAACAATTTCGTTCTATTCCGCTGTCTAAAGTTGATTTTCAACTCGATCCAAACACGGTATGACGTCCAAAGGACCTTGAGGTGTCAATTTCGAATGTTTTGAATATTTCTGCGGTATCCCCTATTCGACATTCGTTTTTCCAATCCATCGTATACAATTTTTATCTTATTTTTGAAACTTTTCTAGTGGCCCTTTCTCCCATTCCCTTATTTTATCAATTCGTTTTGCACCATCGCAGGTAATAAATCACACGTTTCTATATCACGTCTGAATCAATAGCACAGAACGTCATATTCCTCTGCACTGTTTTTCAAACTGTGCTCTCCACTATCTCAGGTTTCAAGAGACAATTTTATTATATTCTTGATTTATTTTCCCCCACTATAAAATACAATCATTAATTATAATTGCCCATTTTTTTCAAAACTTAATAAAGGACATTAACCAAGAGCGCAGCCAAAATATGTTATGTTTTCCTTATGTTTTATCATTTTACCTACTCTCTGGCATTAGCAACTCTAAAATTCATTGCCGCACTCACAAAAGTACGCCACCTATCCTTATCCAGTCCGCCTAGTTAGACTTTATCTCTTCCAGGTCTATTCTAGTTCTACCCTCCAAAATGCGTCTAGATCTGCTCAGTGGTATCTTCTAATTGGGTTTGCCAGTCAGTAGCCTGATCATGTTTCTAGATTATTCCACTCGCGCTCATGTTTTCCCGCCGTAATATACGAGACTTTACTATCCTAATAATATATTGTAATGACCACAGAGTATTTAACTCATCATTATAAAACCTCCTCCACTTCCCAGTATCCTCAGCTCTTTTTGGACCAAATATCTTCCTAAGCACCCTATTTTCAAACACCCTATATTTGTTTTCGTCATGTAAGGTAAGAGGCCACGTTTCACACCCATAGAGAACAACCAGTAATATTATTGGTTTGTATTCTGGCATTCCTTGAAACTTGGCGGGTTCTCAACAACTTTCTTTTATACTTGCAAAATTTAATTGTCGTTATTGAATGCTAATAATATTAATGCAAACAATTTAATGATGGCTCCAGCATGTATTTTTTTCTAGTGCAAGGGTTCCTTTGGTAATTAATGTTTGGGAAGGCCTGCTCTATGGTACTTCAGGTGAATGTTCAACAAACCGCGATTTGCGAACCAGAATCTAAGGGAACTATTTTTCCACCACGTCTTATTAACCCTCCGGGCTATCTACATGTAAATTACGCTAGTGGGGTAGGGATGCGGAAGGTTTAGCTAATAGAATGTGTACCCAAATTTGCGTGAAAGGAGAGTAGAACACCAACACTCCAGTACATCTGACATAGATTTTAACCATAGACCTTGATGCACCACACTGCTCTGCAACATGAGCCATATCGGGATTCGTTCGCAAGTTGGCCGCAAAATAGTATATTTGTATTTTTTCAAAAAGGTTCTTCTTGTGAAAATTGGACGTTAGCTTTATTCGGCTTGACTATACTCCATTCACGTTAGGAATTACTCTCTGAAAGGTCTTTTTTCCTACCAAAATCCTACTATATAATAGCTTTCTGGTAGGGAAAAAGGCCTTTCAGAAAACAATTCCCAAGCTGAACAGACTTTAGGTATATACTGAGTACTTAAAATTTGATCCAATTTTATTGTTGTTTCCAATTTTTATAGTATAAAATAATGTTGATAATTTTTTATAAGCATTTCACTGATACTCTTTACGATGCAGGGGAAACATTTTAATGTTTGTTATATAACATTCTGTTCCAACATTTGGGTATTTTTTTATTAGATTTTATGTTTATTTAAAAACACATTGATACAGGTTATTTTACTTACAAATCAACCCAACTCAGAGGGAAGGCACCCCTTTAACATTAAATAGGCCTTACCAAAAATACAGTTCTTAAAAAGCGTATTGGCTGTGCCAAAAACCTAAGAATTCGCGCGACGCACATTTTTCTTAAGAGAAATAAGTCTTGGAGGGGGCAGCAGTTTAGGAAAAACCACTCTCAGTACCGCTTGCTGGAATCCGAACCATGAGCTTGTCACTTAGTCTACTTTCCCACCTATGCGGATGCATTTTAACCTTATTTTGAAATGTTAATAAACAAATATTCCTTTCATCAAAATTGATTCTTTTATCATACCTTTTCATTTGTAACATGATGTTTTCTTAGGGTACAAATAGTAATTCACTTATTTCAAATCATTACAGTTCGAGTTATAAAAGGTGAACATTTGTTATTCTGTACTAAAGTAAAGTAATTAACGAATGGGGCTGAACTGTATTACAACTTGACATTCATACTCATTCTGTACATCTCATAAGAATGTCTAATTGTACTAAATTTCAGTAATTACTTTACCTTAACAATGATACGCAACAAACATAAAATAGCAAGTTCGACCCCTTATAACTCGTGAATTGTAATGATTTGAAACCATTTAGTCAATATCCATAGCTTATAATGATAAACTTGTATTAGGGCCCCTACACGATCAGTCAGACTGTCAGTGTTAATAAAGTAATAATTAATACTGACAGTCTGACTGATCGTGTAGGGGCAGTACTGATGGACTGATGGACGGACTTAGGAAAATACTGATGTGATTCGAATTTTCTGATCATATCAGTGGCAGTCCATGAATCTTGCAACTGACGGTAGAGACTGATAGTAGGACTGACCGAGTGTGCACGCTCGTCAGTATTTCCTTCAGTCTCAGTAGTAAACATGGACTGCTCACACCTTTTTCTTATCATTCATGTTGTTGCAAGTTGCATGAAGGAGCTGAGATTGATAAACAATAATGACGGGAAAACTGACCTAGTATTGTCTCGTTGATAAATACTGATGCACACTGTCAGTCAGATTGTCAATATTAATTACTACTTTATTAATACCGACAAACTGATCGTGTAGGGTCCCTATTAGACTCAACATACATCCCAAAATCTACTGCCTTATTCTCATATGATCCAACCCTCCTTACAATATAAAGAGCAAGTATTATGCTGTTACTATTTTGATCAAAGTTTTCACGACTCTTTTCTTCGTGGATCCGTGTGGTCGTACCCCAGTTTGTTCGATTTAAAAAGTGACAAACTTTTATCCACTGGATCTGTAGAAAAAAAAATTTAAATGAGGAAAACGATATCGGTTTCAACCCATGACCCATCCCTTCTAAGTTTTTGTAATGGACTATATTCCTCTATGCAAGTTTTTAAACTATGACCTTTCGATAATCTTATTACTTGGTTTCAAACAACATTAGCTATGAGGCTGAAAATAAAGAGCTTTTGATAACATCTTTTAATTATTACTTTGAATACAAAGGCTATTAAATTTTAGTGGCTTAATTTACGTGGTGGGCTTAAAGGAATGCATTCCTGTGAAGAAGGGAGGGTAAAATAATCTCCCAGTGCACCCATCTGAGTTTCACATATCTACTGTCACACCACTGGAAATCCAGTATATTGTGAGCCTAACGCATTAGACCACGTGCCTTCATATGCTGGCACCTTGTTAAAAGCTTGCTTTACAGTCTTTCCCTTGGATCACACGACAGTCGTCTGGAACAGCTCAGCAAACGAAATTATTCAAAAGCAATTTTGTGGGTGCATTTTATTTATTTATCTTTTTGCTTCTTATATGAAGTATTTAGTAGTTTTCGTGTTAAACATACAGATAGACAAAACAACACGTTTTCTCGTTACATTGCTGTTGCTTATAAAAATTATTGTAATATTTTTTATATCACCGCGTCTTACTACTTGTTCAGGCTATACGCATATATAATAATTGCTTTAATGGGGTAGGTTGAGAAAGGAAGCATCTTAGAAGTAATGTACCGGGATTTGCGTGGAAGAAGAGTGGGATAACATTTGGATAAAAAAACACCCTCAGTAGACCTGACCGGAATAAGAACCCTGATCTTCCGATCAGTGGCAGGTCAGTCTAACACGAGAATGACGTCCAACACAATTCGGCCACTAAAGCGGAACCAAGAAGTTTAATAAACATATATTTATTTCATACGTTTGGCTACATGTATTATTTAACTACTTAATCTCTGGATAAGGATTAAAAGTATAGTTTAGAGAAAAGTACCAACGTTAGTATGGAGAGAAGCTGAGAAAATCACATGTGTAAAACTACTTACCAGTGAACCTGACTGATATTCTAACCCCGACCACCCTGTAATCAACAATATGATTTGTGGTGACTCTTATTCCTTAAACTACGTGATCACAGGGTCGGATTTTATTAAATAAAGAGATTAATTTTATTTAAATTGTTATTTATAAAAATATTGCTCTTCATATCAAAATATTGCGTTTGTTTGAATAACTTTTTTAACTTAAACTTTATAAATTCATCACTCAGGTATTTTGGGGCGATAATAAAAAAAAAAGGCTACATTAATGTAATATTAAAATCAAATTAATACGAGTCTGCGATAAACCAAGGAAACTATGGCTAAGATTATTAAGAAAGGTTCGTCGTTTTTAAAAAAAGAGAAGACTTTTCCTTGCCTGTTGGTGGGAACTACGTTATCTCCACAGAAACACCCCTTGCACTTACATTATTAAAAATCAATTGCCCCCAAGACTCCCAGTAATAGTCTTATCATTTTGAGAAGACCCCTTTGGTAACTTTATACCCTCCGCAATCTCTTCAAATGAGTTTCATCCCTAGTTTGAATTATTGAGCGTAATTACTGAAAACAATCAAAACGGGGTGGTTGGTTCATTTCCCGTGGGGTTGTAAAACCGACATAAGACGTAGTGTTATTAAAGACTGTTATGTCTGTTAATAAAACAGTTGCGTTTAAAAAAAAAGGAGGTATCTGTATTATACACACTTTACCCTAAACATTATTTTCTACCTCTAAAGAGAGAGGAAAAAAGTTTTCTTCTTGAATGGGCACGAAAAAAACAACTTTGGTCCCTCCCCCCTCCCTTGTTTCTCACCCCCCGCCATCAACCGAAACTCTTTTTCTTAGTTCTCGTCGTTCCTATCTCGTCTTCTAGAGAAGCAGTCTTTTATGAAGTAATACGAAGTTTTGGTTTTGCTGAAAGTTGAAGTCCCAAGTTTGTGTTCGTTTTCGAGAACTAGCAACTCCGAGGTGACGTAGTTCAAGGCTCATCTCTAACCCCTCTTTCTCGCAAACAACTAAACTTTGTGGCCAATAGTTAACTAGTTGGTGGCAGTGCTGCTGCCTCTGCTTGATTGGAAGTTATTGGTAATTTCGGCTCGTTTAATTAGTCTTCCCTTGTTAAAGTAATGAAGGAGAGGAATATTATTATAGATGGGTTTTGCATGTTCTTTATTCGTTATAATGACACAGAGGAAAGATAGTTAAAGAAAATTAACTCTAGCTCTAAGTTTAGTCTTCATGGGGGGGGGGGGGGG
>CABFWB010001958.1:35952-53009 GCA_902151455.1 Timema bartmani
GGGGGGGGGGGTTAAGAGTCTATAAAGTATTTCCATAAAAATGGTTTTAGTAGTGTCTAATAAGTACTTGCTGAAAGACTGTTTGGTTAGTAGTGATAGTAAAGTGTTATAAAAACCATAGTTTTTTTCCATAGCCGTTTTAAAAGGATTACAAAGAGTTTCTATATTTCTTAAAAAATAATATATAGTGGTTTTAAAAGTCCCCTAGGTATGACCTATTTCATACCTTTAAGAGCCCAACAAACAGGGATGTCACACACACAAAAGCGCTTGAAACAGATATCTGTTTTAAGCGCGTTTTACTCAAGTTTCAACCGTGATACAATTGAGATCAGGGATATAGTTTTATAATTTTTACAGTAGTTTAAAAAAAATAATAATAATACTTAGAACCGCGTCTTAGTAATATCCAGCTGGGTTGCACGCTTAAGTACTAATTACGCTAATGGGTTAGGAATTGTGAAGGTTGAATATAGAGGAAGTGAACCCGCATTTGCGTGGAAGGAGAGTGGTAAACCATTTAGGAAAGGCCACCCCTAGTTCACCCGAGTGAGATTCGAACCTTGACCTCCCCATCCTAGGCAGTATAGCTCAACATGAAGCCAGCGCCTTAGCTAACTACGCCACCGAGGCGGGTAGTTTTCTTTAAATATTGTAAGATGACTTCACTGGTCTAAATTCTACTGTACTGTTGTCGACCACATTGATCTTAGGGTAAAGTGCTCGCTTCAGTCAGGATCTGATGTTCGTGGGTTCAAACCCAGCTGCGGTCATTGGATTTTTCTTGAGCGATAATAATCCGTGTCACAACTTCCTTCGGAGTCGAAGTAAAGCCTCTGGTCCCATGTCGATTGTGGAAATATTTGCAGGATCTTTCGCTCTTAATAGTAGAAATTCTTGTGTGCTGATATAATCAGTCGGTACAGAAAGTGAACGTTAAATACCTCAAATAAATAAATAAACTAATTTCACTGTTTTATAATAAAGACTCCACTACGGTGTGAAATCGGTTTGAACTGTGTCAGTCCAATTTTCACAAGAAGGGCCTCTTAGAAAACACAAACATATTTCTTGTAGCCAAAATTGATTACACATTACTGTTTCATTAATTACTTGTTCTATAAGTAAGTCTTGATATCAAAGCTGCTGATCATATGACTTAACGTAAAAATATTTCAAAGTAGATCTAGTAATATTTATGGCTGTAAGATTTGACCTTCCGATAAAAATTTGACTTTACCTAAGCTACGAGCTATCCGTGTGGTGAGGTGGTTTTCTTAATGTGGGAGTGTAAGGATTGTGAGTTAAGAGCAGCATGCTTGCAATTTTTATGGCAAAAAAATGTTTTGTTCAAAATAAATAAATATATTATTGCTCCAGTAAAAACATAAGAGTTTAATTTTCTTCACATGTTATCCACAACAATTGTATAATTTCTGTTCAGGGGCCTGAAATTTAAAGACAACTTTTTCTCTTTATTTAAAACGTTTCTCATCCAATGCCGCCATGCCCATGACAGCTATTCAAGAACTGTTGATATCACTATGTGAAGAAAATTAAACTCGATGTTTCTAATGAAGGAATGTTTAATTTAATTCGGCAAAAAAAAAATCTATAAAAACTTCAAAAACAATACTTTTAACTCGCGGTCCCTACAGTTTATAACGTAATTGATTTTGGAATGCTCTCATATATTTAAAAAGTCATGGATGAAGGTATTTTTCTTTAAAGTATCGTATGTAAATTATCCTTTTACTTCATCCATGGAGAATCACGCGTTTTCGCAGAATAGTCCGTAAAAGGATTTCACTAGAAAAACTTGTTTATTTTTCTCAAAATATAATTCCGCAGTATTTAACAAACGAGCAAGAAAAGCCAGCTCCCTATATCCAATAGGAAGCTAGCTTTCACTGCACCTGTTGCAGAGAAATACCTGATTGGTTACTCTTGACAGTGTCATGAGAGGTCCAAGAAACAAGGGACACATCCGCATATAAGCTAAATGTGCGTAGAAAGATACACAGAATGTACCGTAAAAAGAGCGAAAGTAGACGTAGAGAGAGGGCCGGAGCAATCATACAGAAAGTGTCACAGAATTAGCGAGAGTAGACGTACAGAAAAAGAGTAGACGTAGATATAGAAAATGTGTTGTCAACGATAAAGTAAAAAGTAATCACAGTCAATACGGAGTTTAATTTCAACAAAGTCTAAAGAAATAAATAATTAGTTAAATAAAGCGTGTACAACATAAACAATTGTATTTATATCATCAACATTCCATATCACAATAATTGACGCTCGAACACGGAGCTATAAATACCAATTATATCTAATATTATTCCATATCATCAGAATTGTCGCCCAATATCGGGGCAATTATATGTGAATAATACCGTAATATAATAATTGGCACTCGATCACGGAGCTATAAATACCAGTTATATCAACAAACATTCAATTTAATTATAATAGGCTCCCAAACGACGGGGTTACACGTAAAATCTTTGATCTCGTTACAATCGGCTCCCAATCGCGGGGAAATTAAATTATCAA
Source organism: Timema bartmani (assembly GCA_902151455.1). NCBI lineage: Eukaryota > Metazoa > Arthropoda > Insecta > Phasmatodea > Timematidae > Timema > Timema bartmani. Next base: position 38,506 of record CABFWB010001958.1, read on the forward strand.
ACATCGATATCGTTACAAGTTCCACCTTAAATCAATTAATCTGCACAGTGCAATTTACACTTGCAACTCGAGTACGTTTTCTCATTGGATTAACTCATCGCTAACCACCGTTTTGAACGTTATATATATATATATTTGTACTCCTCATCTTAATACCTTTCCGGGCTATCTCGTGGACTTATTTTAGACCAATGGAGTGGGGATAAGGAAGTTAGAACACAGAATATTTGACACACATCCGCGTGAGAAACCATTCTACTAAGTAGAAAGTACACGCAACCTGGATTGCTCGTCGGAAAACTAGAGTAGAACAAACTTCCACCTTTGTTTGCGTGCCCGTTGGTTCGGGAGAGCATACCAATACAATTAGTATATAATTAACATTTTTTCTACTAGAGTGTTTTAATTATTTATTTCACCGGCCCTTTAACCCTTCTTGTCCTTATTTTTCATCCTTTAGTGTAAGTCTGATTGTTTACAAAACAGAGCTATCAAGTCATATCGACGACGTATGTAGAATGTTGCAGTGCAGCGTTCCCCAAACCTTTCAGAACTGAGACACAATTCTTAGAACGACCAACTCTCCCGATCCACATATTTTAAATGAACATTTATTTAACTATTTTATACTACTTTAAAAAATATATATATTACTGATTTAAAAAAATTGTATTTGCATTTTTTCTCTTTCCCATTTTTGAATGATTTTCCATTTTCAAGTGATTTTGTAATCACATTTTAAAAACTTTTCTGTCCCATCAGTGGGTCGTGACCCACATTTTGGGAACCACTGGTGTAGTGGATGAAATTAAAATGGAGGCTAGTTCGGGCGTCACGCGACGTCGTGGTGGTGTCAACGTTCTCCCCTCCTGTATGTCGCGTAATTTGCTCTGACGTCGAGATTATAATTTGCTTCCCCCTGTGTCGTCGCGGGAGTTGAAAAGAGGGGAGAGTGGGATGTCAGGATCCTGGGGGTGCGGGGGGGGGGTATCCCTCGGTCGATGTCAACCCTCAAACTGTGAATTCCTTCTATGTCCCTCTCAACCGCCACCTCAGATTCCTTACATTGCTCCATGGTGACACCATACAGCTTCTCAAGGCCAGGTGACATATCCGCTTATCTCAACGCACCCCTTAACGCAACATTGGCTGAAGTCCAAACTTTTTTAGATTTCGGGGAGTTTAAGAGCCTGCCTTACCTACAAAACCAACCGACTTATTTATCTCATCTCTAGCAATTTTCTTAAATGAGTGACCACATACTTTTGCCCTGATTTTGACTTGGGGATAAGGGTTTTTATTAAAGCCTGTTATATAACGCATTTTTGTTGTAATAAAAGTGATTTATAATCCACTCTTTGGCAAAGGATGTTACGGTCACTTATTATGACCTTTTCTCCATTGTTTCCTTAAATTTGGTAGTTTTAAAGAAGACTTGGGTAACATTTTTTGACCTAAGACAAATTTTGGAATTAAAGGTAATTATTTTTAATTTATTTGAATGCCTTTATTTTCTCTAGCAAAGTAAAGGTGTAACGCCTTGCCATACATTCAACCTTTCAAGAAAATAATTCATAATTTACGAATAATTTTAAATTTGAAAAAGGTAGGCCTCCTGAACGAGAATATTGTTAAAATAAACCTTTAAAACTAAATTGTATTGAGCTCGCGTGTCTTTGCTTATACTTACCCCGATCTCTTAAGCTTCCTCCAATATATTTTTTGTTTCCCCTGCTGCGTCCGATGATCTCTTATACTGCATCTTGCCCCTAGTCTCTTACGCTGCTCTCGGTTTCTCATGATGCCACCCATCTCTTATTCTACCCCTGGTCTCATATGCTGCCCTCAGTGTCTTATGTCTCCCCTTGTTTCTCTCGCAGAGCGTTTGTTTGTCTTCAAGCGTACGTGTTTTTTTAGAACTGTATATTTTAACGTAACCTAAATGTTAGTGATACTAAGGTTTTTTTTAGTGTCTGTATTCTCTAAACGCTCAGACACATTTCATCAATAAATTCAAGTACGACAGAAAAACGCGTAACTTTTAAATTTTATTGGAAGGGGTAGAACGCCCAACTATTGGTCACGTCACCGTTCAAGCTACTCTGGTCTATATCTTACGGCCACTTTTTTCATGTTGCCCCCCCCTCACCCCTCCCCCTTATGCTGCGCAACACAGAAATGAAATAATAAGGACGTTGCCTACCACCCCTCACCCCCCTTATGCTGCGCAACACAGAAATGAAATAATAAGGACGTTGCCTACCTGTTAAATCAGGATAGGATCTCACATGTTAGTGAATTTACGATTTATTCGGCGAGTTTTAAAGGTAAAAGATTGAAACAAAATTCATCAATTCTTAAATGATTCTAAAAATAGTCTTACAAGGTCACAAAATTATAATTTTATCTTGAAGTATTTTTTTTTATAAATTATCTACAACTTAGGTTTTGGCTTATTTACGAAAATGGCCAGTAGGAATCTTCCTGCTAGGTTGTGGGTTGAAAAAGTCCTTGGAAGCACAGGTCTATATAGAATAGGAAACAAGAAAAATATAATGTTTAAAGAGAATCAATATTGTCTAGGTGCAGATAGTATAGTGAGTGAGTATATTCGTCAGAGGAAGAGGGCAAGTGCTATCAGCAAATAAACAAGAGCCCTCTCAAGGTGAATTTCTCATTTTATTCCCTCTCTTTATATTTAAGTGCTTAGGTGCGTCAAGTTAAGCAACCCGCTTCGCAGAATAGCTTCGAAATCTCCCAAGTAAGCGACGTTGATGCTATTTATAATCACACAAATCAGCCATCTCTCCATTATGTAGCGTACAGCACAGTAAACTTGCTCGTGTGAGGCCTGACTTTGACCTCATTCGAGGCCAGCTGGGATATAATTACATAATATTGTTGGATACCCGTAGAAAGAAACTTATAATTCACCTTCCTATTCCTGTGTCAGAACGAATAAGAAAACTTTAGCACATGCACTTTTAAAAAAAGGACTGTTACACTTTAACAAAGGTACTATTAACGACATACTAAAATATAGGAATGAGTAAGTGCACCTGTATTCGCGGGGAAAAACTACAGAGCTGAACACAGTTTGTAAAATGATTCTTATTTCAATCTCCTGGCATTTGAACCTCAACCTCCATTTCAATTGTGAACTTGTGTTATTAAAATATACCGCTTTACAGCTCACTTCTACCATTGCTTCTAGAATATTCAAAAATATTTCGGAAAACGATTAAAATAGATTTTTACCAAAGGAACATGAAAGTGACTTGTTTAATGAAGACAACCTGAAAAAAAAATCATGTCAATGTGTCAAGCACCACTCACACTCTCTCCCTTTAATGAGACAGTCAGGAGTGTTGACCGCTCGTCTAGCTCTGCTGGTACTGAGCCATTGAACTAATTCTCTGGAAGGAACGGTTCAGATTACCTGAGTTCTGTAGGACCAGGTGTTTCTGGTCTCGGAGTTTAAGGTGACATGTGGGGCTTGTTTAGTGGGTTCACTCTATTCGTCATCCGGGTGGTATGCAAGAACGTTAGTGAATGCTTTGTGGACCGATGTGTCCCCCAAATTCCTTTTAAAGAGAAGAATACCACTTGCTGCTGTGACCAAATATGTGTCAGACTTTATTGCGTTCGTATCACCATTTGTCTTGGGTTTCAAATATTATTTTCAATTTGTATTCTATATTATTTCATATATTCAAAATACTGAGAAAAATAGAAAATACATAGGCGTGTGTCTAGTAATTTGGTTCATTAGTTATAGTAGAAAAGTTATGTCATAAGTTTTTGAAAACATTTTAAAACATGTTTTAAAAAATGGATATTGAAATAATATTACTAATTATCGGGAAACCATTTAGGAAATAAACACCTCAGTTTACCTGGCCGCAATTAGAACCTTGATTTCCCCGTCGTCGGCAAATCAGATAAAACGAAACTAACGCCTTTTCCCGCGTGCCCACAAGTTCAAGCTAATAGTTTTGTTTTTAATTAGGGGTTTAACATATAATTTAAAAACGTATTAAAAAAAATAAATACACCACAAAGTATGAAGACCCGCTTTGGTGGTCACGTGGACTAAATGTCAGGCTGGAAGTTGGGGTCGAATATCGGCCGGCCGGTTGTATTTGGGGGGCTTTCCTGAGTGATTTTTTCTATTTCCTATCCTCATATTTACTGATTACCTAATTAAAATTAATATAGGCCTAACAAGTAGTAAGAGGTGAAGGGGAAGGGGGAAATATTCTTAAGAAATATGCATTTCTTGTTGGTTTTCTTTTACGCTAGTCCCTACTGTACGAGTTCCGAAATATTTGTATAATGGCTGCATATCTTCCCCTCCGCCTTCAGAATGTAATCCAGCGACAATAACCTCTATGTTGTTTATCACGTACATCTGTAATTCAGCTCAGTTTTACTCTCATTATTCTAATGAAACGAGCTGTTAAATGCTTACCTAATGAGAACCACAAGACTTTGTAGGGGGGGCCACATGAAAGGTAGAGGGGGGGTGGTGGTTGGGGAACGTGGCACGAAGGTGTAAAAAAAAATTGCAGTGCTCTCTTGCTTTAAGGGAAAGTCAAAAGCAAAACGTTTGCTAATAAGAGTAGTAGATATCCTAAGGGATTATGCCAGCCTCCCCCGCTAAGTATGTTAAGATGTTTGTAGTTGCAACAGGAGCGAAAGGGTGGGATTAAATGTTAACTCTTGCCGCTTTTGAGCCGAGGGAACAGTTTGCCTCATTAGTGTTATACCAGACTCTATTGTACAAGACTTTTACCTCCTCCCCCCAAACTCACCCCACTTCTCTCATACTGGCAGATTACAGTTATTAAGCACGACTTGAAAGCTGTATGTCTTTGTGTGTTCTATCCAGATGCGGAGTTGTCTGTCATTACGCTTTCCGTTGAAATTTACATTCAATGTTAGGTCAAGTGGTTGAACAAAAGCACTTTCTACGTGTTTCAAGAAACATATATAAACCCTAGGCTAGCAGCATTTTGTATTCAACGCAAACAGAACAAACTTATGATATATTCGCTATCCAAAGGTTTTTTCCCCTGGACTTAAAATTAAAACGATACTCAGAATATATACCTAATGAGCTATGTGAAATTACTCCTTCGTTTTTAAAACTATTTTCATTTTATTTAGGCTTTCTGAACCGAATAATTATTATATAAACTCACGATTTACGTCCATACTAGCTTAATTGTCGAATAATCGTCGCACCTAGTCCTCAGGCCATTAATTTATCACTGTGAAATGATAAGCCTGAAATTCACCAATGATAAAATATTTCTGTCATGCCTGGAATGGAACCCGCAACCTTAAATTCAGTACGAAGACAAGCTACAGAATCAGCTAACCTCCTCTACCTCCAACACCCATTCACTTTATCTCCCCCACCGCATCGTACTACCCATCTGGCTCTATTTATACTTTAATTGCGCTGATGGGGTTGGGATAAGGAAGTTAGAAGGATTCTAAGCACACCCAATCGAGATTTGAATCCAGACCTTTTCACCGCAAATTAAATAGACTATATGAGCCCTACACTTAGAGAACCTTGTGCTTATGACAAAATGTATCTATAAAACCATAATTAAAAACTATTTGTTGAATGAAGACGTGCGTCGTTTATTTTAAACCAAGTAATATCCAAATCAGTATCATACTTGAGTGAAAGTTGTAACACTCATAAATCGTAATACGCTGTATTATATGTCACAGTATTACCATATATAATTTTTGTTTCTTTTAATTTTAATTATAATTAAGCACCCATTAGTTAAATTAGATCATATAATGGGATTTATTCTGTTGTATATTTATTCATTATAATTTGGCTCTACTCTTTTACTTTCGCTCGACCCCTCAGAGAGAAAAATTATCTGGATCGTCAAAAAAATTGAATCTCATATTTTGATGGATGTCAACGTTTAAACCCTAAAAAGTTTTTTTGTTGTTGCAATAGCGTATTTTTGTTAATGGCCCTAGAGCCGACACCATTTTAGTATTTAGGTTTTTAACAAGGTTCCTCAAAGTTTTGGGACTCTAAAATTTAGGCTAGTTTACTTGAGGGCTAAAAGATTTTAAAAATATTTATCTCAAAATCGGCTTTAACAATTTTGATTAAAACTCCTATCTTGTCACTCTTTAACAATGTAAACAAAATGGTGCATCTAATTTTTTTCGGGAAAATAACTTGGAGGGAAATTTACATCATGCGAAAATCTACAATTTTGATCATATCTCCGCAACTCTTTGAGATAAAAAATAATTCGTCATTGCAAAGTTGTAAGACTCTTAAAAATAAACAACTTTTATTTAAATAAAATTTTATAAAACCAATATTTTTCGCGCTATAGGCAAATGTATGTTATTAAAAAGGGGGAGTTGAAAATGCACAGAACAAATAATATATTTCTGTACCCCTAACATTGTCTAAATTATTTTATGTATGCTCTTTGGTGAAATGCGAGGTTCTTTTTCCCCATTATGTTTCTATAACAATGTATATTATTTCGTTTCACATATCTAATGAGCTATGATTATAATTTAGCTAAAGAAGCGAGAAAGTATGTAGGCCAAATATTGATTATAATAGTATCAAACTAACTTTTAGCTAGATGCTAGATTATTCATCCGTATAAAAACTGAATAAGTTGAAATGTCACATGCAACTAAGCCTATATGGTCGATTATGACTTGTGGAGTGTCTGCACTCCTTCTGCCAGGTTCATACTTTTATCCTCATTCTTCGTATCATATCCCCGTTTCAATCATGGCTGGAGCAGGTGACGATACACTCGGACACGGTTGAGACTCCATTTTGGCAGATCCGATCCTCTTTCCGTCGCGATCGCTAATGCAGCCCATAAATTCCATCATTGTTGTGCTGACTAAAAAATGTTTGGATGATTATTGATCCTAGATCGTGCCCGTCCCGGAATGTCTAGAGTCCCGATTATGATTTGGTGATTTCGATGAAAGTATGTATTCTTATGACGGACTAAAGCCCAAACAGCTCGGCGACTATCAAGTTAGTGACGAAGGTATATGTATGATGTTTTAGACATTTACTGCCTAAGATAGTGTTTAATAAGTGAATTTTGGATATTACTACGTTAGATAAGATCTTATTCTATCTATAATTAAATCAAAAAGTATGTATAAAATATAATAATCACAACGTGTTGTAACGATATAGATGTTTATGATGTAATAACCACGGGATTGGGAGCCTATTATAATTAAATTGAATGTTTGTTGATATAACTGGTATTTATAGCTCCGTGATCGAACGCCAATTATTATATTACGATCGCGCGTTGGGCGCCTATTATAATGCTATTGTAAGTTTGATGTATAATTGGTTTTTATAGCTCCGTGATCGAGCGCCAATTATTATATTACGGTATTATTCACATATAATTGCCCCGATATTGGGCGACAATTCTGATGATATGGAATAATATTAGATATAATTGGTATTTATAGCTCCGTGTTCGAGCGCCAATTATTGTGATATGGAATGTTGATGATATAAATACAATTGTTTATGTTGTACACGCTTTATTTAACTAATTATTTCTTTCTTTACACTTTGTTGAAATTAAACTATGTATTGACTGTGATTACTTTTCACTTTATTGTTGACACACATTTTCTCTGTCTACGTCTACTCTTTTTCTGTACGTCTACTCTCGCTAATTCTGTGACACTTTCTGTACGTCTTCATACGCACATTTAGCTTATATGCGGAGGTGTCCCTTATTTCTTGGACCTCTTGCGACACTGTCAAGAGTAACCAATCAGGTACTTATCTGCAACAGGTGCATTGAAAGCTAGCTTCCTATTGGATACAGGGAGCTGGCTTTTCTTGCTTGTTGTTTAATACTGCGGAGTTATATTTTGAGAATAATAAATAATAAACAAGTTTTTCTGGTGAAATCCTTTTAGACTATTCTGCGAAAACGCGTGATTCTCCATGGATGAAGTAAAAGGATAATTTACATACGATACTTTAAAGAAAAATACCTTCATCCATGACTTTTTAAATATATGAGAGCACTCCAAAAATCAATTACATTACAGTGTATTACTCTCATGATAGAATCGAGGATACAGGGACCCATCCAAACCGACGCGTTCAAGAAAGGCGTTGGTGATACGAGTATCTGGTACAAGCGTGGACCCGGCTTTGGATGAGTGGAATTGGCCTCTACTCGGGCTTTTTTATGTTCTCTGATGGCGTTACTCGTTCCTTTGGCATCCGAACGATCCCACGCCCAGGCCATCCTGCTTTATTTGTATAATTTCTGCTGATATGGTTAAAACAAGGGCTATTGGTTATTTAATCTAAGCGAATGTGCTACAGGAGACAAAATCAAATGCACATACATTCGCCTGGAGAAATGATGTGAAAAGCACACTCGTGCCAGCAAATCGAGATTTGAATCAAGCCAAATTACGACCTCTCCAGTCATAGTCAAGAGTGCAAACCAAAGTATTCTTCATTATTGCTTCTTTTTGTCCATTTAACACAAATATTGTCTGACTTTTTTTTTTCCAAACCTCAAGGTTGACCTCTGGTCTCCCCATTTCGTAACATTGGGAGGTTTTGTACTAACCTAATGGTAATTTACAGCTTAATATATCATTTAATATGAAGTACAAACATGCAATATATAAATAAGTCCTTGTAAACATACATTACTAGAAATTATTATCTTACATCAAACGGAGAAGTATGTTAATTGGTATTTTGTTAATTCAAAATGAGTGCCGCAAAGTAGATTTCAAAATTTCTCTGTAGACATAAAATAAGTTTAACCTTGTCATTTTTGTTACTACACTCGGTATTTGGGTGCACTTTCCGAACTTTTAACTAACTATACTATCACATTAGGGGCCTACTTACAAATTAATTTGATCAATTATATACATATTGACATTACCTAGTGCTTCGGCCGACAACTCATCACTTTAAAAGAAGCCACAATTACATTAACAGTTATTTACTACCCGCTTCGGTGGCCAAATGATCTAAAAAATGTTACTCTCACAATATACTAAACTGCCGATGATGGGGGGATCGGGATCCATCCCGGTTGGGTGAACTTGGGAAGGTTTTTCCTAAATAATTTCCCACTCTCTCTCCCCACGCAAATTCTGGTACACTTCTTCTAAATCCAACCACTCTCATCCCTAGATCATTAGAGTATTAGTACACGTGCGTATAATTTGAACGCGTAATAAGACGTAATGCTTTATTTTTTAAAAGTTGTTTACTATACATCGTCAAAAGGAGGCATGAGGAGAAGAGCTAAGAGAAAATGCATTCGAATCAGAATGGAGAAAGGATACAAAAATCACAAAATCACAAAAATCATTTCACCTGACCGAGATTTGAACCCTCATTTCTCCCTCAACAGTGATCGAGTGCGATGTGAGTCTAATGAATTAGACTGCTTGGTCACCGCTCCGGATATTTCGGGGATTTCAATTCCACTTGTTTTTATGAAGATTATTCGTAATAAAAAGAAACAGTCATTTTTTTAAAAACCTAATCTGTATTTTCATTTGTACCTTTATAACTAAACAAGCAGGTGATTTCACGGCGACAACTAAAGCTTGCACAGTACTTGGAACTTCTGAATGACGCCCGGTCCACATAACTGTTGTTGTTGGAATTGGAGCGAAAGGGGTGAAATTTCTTGCGGCTTGTCCTACGACGTTTTTCACCCCTCTCTCACTGGATCTTGAGAACGAAGTTGTCTGGGGGCTGGGGGAGAATTTCTGTTGCGTTGTTCGTAGAAGTTTGGTGATCTTGTCCGAAGTTTGGTTTGTTGTTCTCAATTAGTCCGACAGTAAAGCTCTTCCTCGTGTTATCTGCAGAGAGACTTGTTTCTGAAGAGAGCAAGCTTCCTTCCATGCTCTCTAAACCCCATTCTCCACCCTCTCTCATTTTCCTTACTCACTTTCTGAACCACTTTTGAGTTAAGCCTCTAATGCTTCTTATTAATGTCGGACACTTTAAGTTGGGGATGCAGGGGACGCGAGGAAAGGTAAGTGTTTTTTCAGTTTTTATAGCAAAACATTTTTTTGGTCAAAATAAATCAAATATTGCTTCCATACAAACACATAGTTAAATTTTCTTCACATCGTGATATCAACAATTATTAGTGTTGAGCATAGTGGCGTTATCTAAAAGCCTCTTTAAATAAAGATAAAAAGTTTTCATGAAATTCCAGGACAACCTTAACAGATATTCAACAACCCTGTGAATAAAATTAAACTACATGTTTGTATAGAAACACTATTTGATTTATTTTGACGAAAAAATTTGTTGATATAAAAATTGCAAAAAAACAAACTTTTCTAGCGTTACCAGCATTACCAACTTAAGGCCAACCCTGGGAACATTTTATCCAAAACTTCATTAATACAGAGTGAACCAATAATTTGGGGGCTGTCATGCCATTAAATATAATCGTATTAATATGACATTGTTTGTGGGGGATATCTTTAAGGTGTGGATTCAGGTGACGTCAGAAAAGTCCAGTGTTTAGGCAGTATTTATATAAAATCTTTTTTTTATCAAAAGAAAACAAATATTGCTTCACAACAAACATAGAGTTTAATTTTCTTCACATAATGATGTAAACAGTTCTTGAATATCTGTCAAGGGTGTCCTGGAATTTAATGACAACTTTTTCTTTTCATTTAAAAACTTTGTCATACAATACCGCTATGCTCACGACAGATATTCAACAAATGTTGATATTACCATGTGATGAAAATTAAACTCTACATTACTAGAGGAACAATATTTTATTTATTTTGGCCAAAAAATTGATAGAAAAACCCTACAAAAACTCTGGCCTTTTCTCGCGTCACATAAATCCCCACCTTAAGCCACTGACCAACCACATCATCGTGGTAGATTTAACCTCAAGTTGTTTTTTTGGATAATATATTTAACACAACGGCTATTGACGAGTTAATCTAAGTGAATGTGGTTAAGACGACGATTTAAAAGTGAATTCACCAATAGATGCCCGGTAAAAAAAAATGGAAAACCACAATGTTTAAAAGCACTTTCATGATACCTGACAAAAATAATAAACTTTTTAGCATCCATTATTAAAAACGAATGATAACCGAAATGAAACGGAAAACGGTAGTGAAGTAAACACAGGACGTAAAAAGACTGACAGAAATTCAAACGCCTGAATCGAGACTAGTCTTGACTTGATTTGACTGATTGGACGTGACGTATTCAGTATGCAAGCATTCGTTGCTCTTTCGTTTAAGACAATGTTGAACCAGTCAGCTGAATCTGAGAGCGTTTGACGAGACTGGACTTGATTGGACTGGACTGGACTGGACTGGACCAGTTTCATAGTCAGACTTAGTACGCCTAAAGTGCGAGTCGATACTAAATACAGGACGACACCTACCCAGACCAAAATGGAATGGGCCAGTTTCGCATATGAAACTGGCCCATTCCATTCAATTTCAGGTAGGTGACGTCTTGTATTTAGTATAGCGCCGCACTTGAGGCGTACTAAATCTGACTATGAAACTGGCCCTTAGGGTTCGGCCAGATTGACAAGCGTGCGAGCGAGCACGCGAGTGACTGGGTGGCCAGACTGGTGAGCGAGAGCGTGATTGGCAGATAGCTCTCGATAGTTGTTGACGAGGAGGCAAAGGTTCGAATCTTGGCTCAGTGAACTGAGGGCGGTTTTTGACAAGTGATTTATTGTTGTGGTTTTCTCATCCTCTCGCCACGCTAATAGTGATTCTTATTTGTAAAGGCCTACTTTGATAATAATATTGAAGTATTTTAACAATTAAATTAGGCCGTTAGTAGAAAGTGTGCTAAACCTATCGATAATAATAAAATGTCAAAATGAGAAGTTTTCCTAGCACTCAATGAACCAACATACAATAATATTGCCTAGCGCCTGTAAACTAAACTGTACCGGGTCGAGATCGCTCTCTCGTTCCAGTCTGGCCACCTCTCATCACAACCAATGTGTTCTATTGTATTTCTAAGTCGCTCGCGTGCTCAGTCTGGCCGTACCTTAAGGCTAAAACCCCCTTGACCAGGCCACCAAATATACACACTGCCTTGCGATGGATGAAAGTGGCCATACTACGTGACTACAGCCTAGAACAGCGACTTGGACGCAGACGTGAGTGACTTTGGGTCTCCCATATGAGTAACATTACTTGACGTTTCCACTTTCTTTCCCTAATTTTTAAAAAATTAAAATTTTAAATTTTTATTTTGATAGTATCTTGCCTCTTGAAATTTGTGGTTAGGGGGGTGAACCTCCCAGTAAGAAGACCTTAAATCCCCCTTACTCAAGTGCCAGCTTTACTGGAATTGTCTCAACTTTCAAGTTAATTGACCCGCTATTTCCCCTCTCCCCCATTACCCGTTGACATCATCCCCCTCCCCTCTCACCCCTGTCCAGCCCGGGTTTCTCCGGCTACGTCATATCCCCCCCCTCACATCTTGAGGTTATTGACCCTAGATGACGTCATCACAATGTTGCATTCACGCCCATTTGATATCTTGAGTCATTTGATTTCTTATCCCATTCGAGAATCCCTGAAGGGATCGGTTCGGTGAGAAGTGTGTGTGCTCCAATATTTTTTACGCCAATCACTGTACAATTATTTGGTTAGAATCCAAGTGTTTCAATATATTACCCCAATCTGTTCGAATATATATCGCTAAACCTAACAGAATTTAAATAATACTTTTTTATTAATATTGTTCTAAGGAATCACTAAGGCATAGTTTAGTCGATTATTTTTAATAACCAATTTTAGACACTTAGGGCATTTAACATTTCAAAATAATTTAGTCAATCTTAAAGCTGCTCACCTTAAAGTCTGGCACCCCAAATAAAGATAAGCCAACATTGACATATATGGCACACTTTTCGTTATTTTTAAAGCTAAACATATCTGAAATCGTAAATTTTTAATACTTTAGACTCCTCTGATTAAAAAATGACAGGCCAAAGTGAGATAAAATCAAAACGTTAAACCTAGTTTAGATAGATTCAAACTCATAGAACACTGATGTTTTGTGTCGTTAGAATTCAGAGCATGATAGCAACACCGCCGGTGCATGGTCCTGTGAGTATGAATCAAACAACTGGCTTACAAGTTAACTCATAGGGGAATGACCTGTTCTAGATTGTTTGCAGCATGACACATTTGGAGCATGGTCAGAGCACGGTCCTGTGAGTATGAATCAGACAACTGGCTTACAAGTTAACTCATAGGGGAATGACCGGTTCTAGATTGTTTGCAGCACGACACAGCTGGAGCACGGTCAGAGCACGGTCAGAGCACGGTCAGAGCATGGTCCTGTGAGTATGAATTCTACTTTATTCAGGTCGTACGATAACAGTTTATTTGCTAGAAAGTTAATAAAAGGGTCTACGGTCTACACACATGTGGATCTATAGGAAAATATTTAAACTTTAAAATTAGCTTTCTTTCACCCACCTGGGTGGTGTAGTTGGCTAACGCGCTAGTTTCGTGATTAGCTAAACTGCCGAGGATGGGGAGATTGAGGTTCGAATCTCGGTCGGGTGAATTGGGTATGGTTTTCCCCAAATGGTTTTCCACTCTACCTTCACGCAAATGCAGGTTCACTTCCTCTAAAATTCAACCTTCCCAATTCTTAATCCATTAGCTAATTAGTACTTAAGCGTACAACCCGAACGGGTAGTAATACGCGGTGCTAAGTAAAGAAAACTTTTGTTATTACTCAAGAAGTTATAGTTGGGAAGATTTCGAGATTCACTTGTATCGACTTATATCTCCCATTACAGCAGTCACAGTAATATTCTTATCGTATTATCGAACTGTTGACAGCTCAGACACCGGTGTGTTGCTCTGGCGGCAGTTAACGGTAAGTCGTCTTGTCCAGCGAAGTCAGCATGTGTTGAAGGAAGAAAGAGGATTTCAGGGGAAGGGGCGAGAGATGGGGAGTGACCAACCGCATGTTCCCCTTGATTGAACGGGGCCTCGCGAACCTCTCTGTGACAAAAAGGAAGCATAGACAAGCATTTGCCAGCTGCATTTACATTTTTAACGAGGACATGTCGGCGGTAATAGTGTGTCTGGTGACACCTGCGAGCTGGAGGTGCATGCAACAACGGTACAAGTTATACGCGATGAATAGATCTAGCTGGTTTGTAACCGATACCAGACCATGGAATGGTTCAGCACCGGTGGGCGCGTGGAAAAAGGTGCCGGTCTATTCTTTTCTGACATACTGATAGACGGAGACGTTAGGCTTAGAATCTTAACTTTGTATTGAGTATTGAGTTGATTTATCCATTGTGGTTTCTCACCTTACTTGCTAATATTAGAACACTTCCTCTATGTACGGAGCACATTTGAGTGAACTGAAACTTTTTACCTCACCTACCCCCCCCCCCCCCCCCCCC
>CABFWB010001958.1:53401-69150 GCA_902151455.1 Timema bartmani
CCCCCCCCCAACCCTTCTCCTTTTTTTTTAGCTTTCACCGCTTCTTAGCACATACGTAATTGAGTTTTAATTTATCGAAAATGGGATACTAATGTTGCGAGCACATAATATGTCACCTTAACGTTGAACTGGAACAAAAAAGAAATGTTAATTTTGGAAAAGAATGCCCATTTTCAATTCAGATCATTCACTCCTTATTTGTCCGTGAACAATTACCCTCCACCCCACTCCCGGTTCTTTAGCCATGGCAGATTGCAATGGTACGTTGTGTGTATCCGCAGTTTTGAGGCTTACGTGGTGCGCCCCGGCCGCGGATCAGTGCCGCAGCCGTCGAATACGGCCGCGTAGTTGCGGGCCACCAGGGGCACGAGGCTGACCCCATAGCTCTGATAAAAACCACAACGCGACCTTTCACAAACCCCCCTCCAAGTGACCCGTGGATGGGCGTCGATCAATTCCGAGGCATGCACCAGTTAGCCAAGGTAATTTTTTTTATATATACATCCCATTTCAACCCGCTTCTCCCCTCCCCTTATTTCGCCACTGTTACTGCGTTACATCATACAGGCGTCCGGCGTCATGAATATTCCGATATACGAGTGAGCCTACGCTTCTTCGTTGAAGAAAAGTTAAAAATTTTGCTATTATATTTGTTATTCATTCAGTTTATTCCTATTTAATATGTGTGAAGTGTCCAGTTTAGGAATGGCCTGTGATACAAAGGCGATTTGGGCACAAATACATTATTAGTGGTAAAAAGGTGAATGGCATAAACAAGTTAAGCTGCTTTCATATTCATACGTCAAGTCATACAATTTATACATTCACTTTTGATAGATAGTATTATAACCCATAAAATAACACTAATATTAAGGTAAAATGTTATCATTGACAGCAAAAAATATGTTTGTATGATACTTGCCGGCCTGGTTTTATTTTTCTTTTATTTTCTTAGTTTGCTTACAATCTAAGATTTTGGTGTGTTAAAATATGCTTCGACGTTTGTCCACGGCACAATCACGCTATGTTGCTGTCGTACGACTCGAATACACTCTATTCTCTGTTCACAATAATACGGAAAGAAAGATCGTACACCACTATTTAAAATAATAAAATATAGTCAAGATTTTTAAATATGTGGTAACACTTACCTCTTTGCTAAACATATTAACACTACTTTGAAGTCTGTTTATTTCTTCCTGTTTGTTTTCGTGGTTGGCCATCGCTACGCAAGGCTTCCAACTAGCTGCTGGTTGACAGTGGAAAAGCGAAACTCTCCTGGAATATAAATTAATGAAGGAAGATGTTTGGACAGAGATGATCCCACAAAGAGGAAATCTGCACAAATTTCCTGAATGGATCGTGGAAGATGGTGTTAATCTATTTGTGAGACCGCGATGTTTGAAATTGACAGTAATGCATTAGAGAATTTCAACCAGATTTTAAATTTATAATGTATTTTCTTCTGATTTTTCCCATACAATTTTATATCTGTTAAAGTTATTTTAAGTTTAGGTCATACTTTGTTGACCATTGTTACTTACTACACACATTGTAGTTATCTCTGGAATCTGCTATTAGAACATATTTTTTTTAAATTATTCTAAAATAAAGGAATGTGGAATATTAAAAAAAATATATCAGGGTTTTCTTCTAGGCGTTTAAAAACTTTCAGGACAATATCTGTATTCGTCCTCAGCAAACATTTCAAGAAACATGTAATTTGTCTGGTGAAGTGAATTTAATCTATCGCCAAAGTGAGCTAGCAGCAAAGGAGGAACTAATGTTCAACTAAAATTTGTTGATGATTCATCTCGGCCATTGTTTCTTTTTTTCTCTTAGGACCTGAATAATTTATATTTAATTTAAATTTATCTCAATTCATTATCAGAAACTGTTATATATTCTTAGAAAGGACATCTACTAAATTGATTATTTTTACTCTGCTCAAGACAATCAATATGTATTCAAAGATAGTAACCTACCTAATAAATACTATAAATTATTTTACACTGACATATTTTTGCCCTTATAAAATATGAGTAGTAAATTGTAACGTTTAAAACTTCAGGACAAGTAATATTTTTATTTAAAAATATTAATACACCTAATTATATTGTAATTTATTTTACAATATTAAATAATTTATTTAATGGCCCATATGGCCTGAAAATGATAAGTTTTAGATCTATCTTTGAATCTATTGTATTAAGGGTATAAATGAAATATATATATTTATATATATAACCAAATTATATATTATCTTTCTAATTTGTAATCATCTTGATGTACTTACCCGGATATCCTCAGGTATGGTTGTGTGATGAAACTTAAAGAATTGAATAATTAAACAAAATAAGTAACTCACAAAGGTTAGTATGAATACTTTATTTATTTGTATTGTTTAGTACACTGGTATTGTTGAGAGTGTTTTTTATGTTCACAAATTGATATGTGTACTGACGTCGTCATGTGTATTTTTGATAATGTTTGATCAAAAATGATTCTAGCGTTACTTGGGTAAGGTCCCTTTTTATTCCCTTGCAATACAACCAGAGGTCCTGAGATTAAGGAACCATCGTGGCACTGGCAGAGGAAAAGGTAGTAATATTTAATTCTCTAAAGTGGAATTATTATGGTGCCTAAAAATGTAATTAGAAACTCTCACATAAATTGTTCTCCACTCTCCCTTCACGTAAATGTGGGTACAAACGTTGTGTAGATATACAGTTAGCCAGTTTTACATCCTTAACCAAATACTCATGTAATTGTTTGGTACTTTATCAATAAACATCCTGCGAAGAGTTTAGTTGATTTTTCTTTTGCAATAATTGAACAACTTTTTGGTTCTCTTCAAAACGTTTTAACCCTATGAAAATTTGTTCTGAAAATTCTTATGAAACTTTGTGACATAAAATTATTAGGGTACTGGTTTCCTAGCTAGAGCGCGACATTGATTGTTTTTATATCAATTCGCAATATTTGGCACAAATTTTGAGCTCACAATATAGGAAAGGGGGGGAGATGGTATGTATGAAATAACATGATTTGGGAACACTTTTGAAGTACTTCTGCGGTTAATTTAAATTCTGCTGGTGATCATGTTTGATTTGTCCGCGCGTACAAGTTATCAATTAGTGCCGCGTGTGTGTGCTGCTGCTGCTGGTATCGCGTAAATTATTCCGTGGAGCGCGCCGCTCGTTAAGTGCAGCTCTGTATAGTGTGCGGGACGGTGTGGGGGCGGGGGAAGCTTGTAATTATTTCTGGTGGTGGTGCGCGCAGAACAAGCTATATAGTTTCATTCACACACCACCCCGCACCACTCCACTGCCTCTCTACCACATGGGATTGTTCCCCGTACCCTCAACATCCTCCACCAAGAGATTCAAAGAAATGGCTACATCTCTGCGCTAGCGCTTTCTGAGTGAGAAATTATATTTCGGTATAGTCTTGTGACTGGGAAACTGTGATGGTATTATGAGAATGTATCAAGTTAGTCAATGTGGATGAATCAAGCTACCCGAGATGGTATTAAGATAATAACTTAAACAAGCAAAGATATTAAATAGCTCAAGATAGCCGAACATTTATTAAAATGATAAATTAAGATGGCCGGAATGATACTAATAAAATTAATCAAGGAAGCCAAAATTATATTTAGAAGACAACTTCCGAGATCCGAGAAAGTATTGCGAGAATAACTTTGAGAAAAACATTGTAATAAGATGACACCTTGATTATCCGAGATGGTACTGAGATAATATCTTGTGGAGTATACTGTTCTCTCGTTTCCCATGTCTGCCGTCTGTCTGTCTGTCTCTCTGTCTGTCTGTCTCTCTGTCCCTGACCATGGATCCAAAACTGTTTTAGTGGGTTTTGTTCAAACTTGATATTTAGATTCAAGAAGTTATTTTTATTTTGACCTCAGCCCTAAAATCAAAGGTAGTTTACTGATGAGTGAGTTTTTTGAGTTTCAAAGTTTTGAAAACGGCTCTAACTATCGTGTTTAAAATGGGTATCTAAGAGTGGTTGATCTCCCAAATTACATTGTATGGTTTGTCTTTGGGTAAAAATTCGTTAAAACTTGATTTAGGATTTTAGCTAAAAGTTCCTTTATTACTATACTGATGAGTGATTTTTTTAAATTCAAAATATTTTGAAAATGGTTCTAACTATTATGTTTAAAATGTATATATGTTGTGTGTTTGATATTACAAATAAACCTCTTTCGGGGTTTGAGGGGGAGGGGGGTAAAATTCGTTTAGGGGAAGCTTATTGATGACTTTTTTTTATTTGAATATTTTAAAAACTGGCTAGAGAAATTGGGCTATAAAAATGTTAAATTTCTACATTATGAATTGGATATATTTATTTGTTTTTCTAAAAAAATTTTTTTATAGTAGTTTACTAATAATTGATTTTTGTAAAATTTAAATTTCTTTTGAAAATGACTCTAGCGATTCAAAAAAATAGTTTACGGGGATTATTTTACATGATCATTAATAATGCATCTTTATTTTTCTAAAAAAATTCTTTTAAGGGTAGTTTATTTACGACAAATTGTAGAAATTTTAAAAATTTTCGAAATTGGCCTTGAAGATTTTAGTTCAAAATGGGTAACTGAGAATAATTTTTCATAGTAAAAAAGAATAAGTTTTTATGTTTACAAGTCGCTAGTAATTTCAGGGTAGTTTACAAATAACTTATTCTTGAAAATTTGAGATTTGTTAAAAAAATTTAACAATTTATTTTAAAATGAAGATATAAAGAGTGTTTATTGTGATTCACAATTTTTATAAGGAAAACCTAGTTAAGGGTAGTTTACCAAAAACAAATTTTTGAAAAATTTCTTTGAAGCTATAGGCTTACACAATATTAGAAAGTTTGTACAACTGTGTCGTACCATTTATCTACTAAAGTCTCCCACTTTTTATCTACTCAAATACATGTACATTTGGTTTGATTTCTAGCTTCCTCATTTATATCTAATTAGTATAGCTAAATGCAATTACCCGGTTGGTTAGTAAGACACGAAGCCTTAATAAATTACAAACATTGCTTGCTATACATTTAGATTATTCTGGTATACTAG
The DNA here is from genome assembly GCA_902151455.1 of Timema bartmani. Lineage (NCBI taxonomy): Eukaryota > Metazoa > Arthropoda > Insecta > Phasmatodea > Timematidae > Timema > Timema bartmani. Next base: position 58,494 of record CABFWB010001958.1, read on the forward strand.
TTAGAGTAACTTAAAAGATAAATCATTAAAATACATATTTGTAAAATTGTGTATCTGTGACTAGTAGATGTTAATTAAAGGTATTTTTTCCCCGACTATACAACCCCTTCCTGAGAGAACTTCATTTGTTCTACACGTTCAAAGCGATTCAAGCCGAATCGATAATCCGCATGGAACCTGCATGTACTGGAACTATTTACGACGTGTCTCCCCCACATCCGGTGGACGTATTATTTGTATTGCACTATTGTTTGCCAGTGGCTGAATGAAGCGGCGCCACCTGGTGAGATGGTGGGAAAACACGCTGGACGAACCAGGTGGAAGGTGTGTGGCCCTTCATGCGACAAGCGTCTATATCCCACCCACATTTACTTTTATTTATTTGAGTGATTTAACGTGCATTTTTATTAATAGATTGACTACATAATATTTTCAAACTAGTTTAATTATAGACTATACACACAAAAAACCAGTCACTCACCCGTTAATTCATCCCTGTGGAAAAGAAAGCCCCAATTTACTCAATGATAATTTTTCAGTCATGCCGGGAATCGAACCCGAAACCCTTGGTTCACTGGGAAAATGCGCCGGAACCGAATGATTACACTGATTATGGAACCTATAATTATATACGAGCGGGGGAAAAAAATACCGTCACCAATGTAGACCAGAAATTTCTATAAGGTGAATAACTTTTTGACCACTAATAATACTTATTTGATTCGTTTTTTAATCAGTTAGCTGAGTTTTATACATGTCTGATAATATCGTATTAATCATAAACTACCCACTTCGATGGCTGCATGATCAAAGACGTCACTCTCACAGCTAAATAGACTGCCATTGACGGTGATATCGTGGCTTCAATCCCAGTAAGGTGTACTGAGGGTTATTTTGCCTAAATGGATTTCCACTCCCTCTCTCTCTACGCAAATGCATGTACACTTAATCTAAATCCGACCTTCCTCATCCCTAATATAATAACGTAAACAGAACATAGGCGTATAGCCCAAACAGGTATTAGGATGCGCTGCTAGAAAAAAAATCATATGTGTTTTCCATCGTCTGATCTAAGTTAATATAGTCTACCCGACGAGGTGCTAAATAATATAAAAAAAGTTAATGTAATAATAATAATATGACCCTCAGCTCGGGACATATTATAATTACATTAACTTGGCTCAGACGATGGAAACTTAACCTCGGAAACTATTTTTGAACTGAGATGAAGCTTTCATCATTAACTTTATTTATAATTCTGATAAGCATTCTTTTAAAAATTTATTTGTTCAGTAATGTAATTAATATACAACATTATTACTTTCGGGTGGATTTTTAATAAAATGTTCACTGTTCGATATGACTCGCGTAAGTGTTGAAACGAGATTCGTTTTCATTTACTAATATTTGTCGTGCATAGCGAGTAACGAACATTGTTCCGCATAGAGACGGTAGACTACCACACATCAAAGAAGACTAATCATCGCCTGAGAGCAGTTCGTCCATGAATACCGAATATAGAGTATGTGTGGACAGCAGGAGCGACAGAACTGTGGGGGACTCTGCCCCCTGGAATAAATCCCCCGCAGATATATTTCAAATCCTTCGATATTATCGAATACGAAGCTGAAAGATGGCCTTAAATCAAACTACAAATTACTTCTAGAATTTTGACGGAAAAGACCGCTTCAAATTACTAATAGACTAGAGGCATCTAACTGGCAGAACAAGTCAGAGGAGGAAAGCTCTAAATAGCTTCCAAGGTCATACAAATTTCAAAAATGTCTAGGGGAGGACAACTCCAAATAGCTTCTAGATGATGTAATTTTGAAGAATTTTCAGGCGACGAATACCCCAAATAGTCTAGTTTGTGAAATAATTCAATTTTCAAAATGTTGTCGGTGGAAAACCCCTTCAAAGATTATCTTATAGAGGTATCTAACTATCGTAAAAAATTAAGGTGAGGATAACTCTAAATAGCTTATAGGGGCATCCAAATTTCAAACATTTCTAGGTGAGGAACATTTTAAATGGCTTATAAAAGAATCTAATTTAAAACAAATTCAAGGCGAAGACTACTCATAGCTTCTATAATGAACCATTTTTCAAAAAAATTCTGAAGGAGGGTCACTTCAAATAGTTTATAGAAACTATCTGGTTTTAAAATATTGGAGAGGATGACCACGGTTTAAAACATACATAAGATAAAATATGAATGAGAAACTATTAAATGGCTTTAAACATAAATATACATTATTTAGTAACTATGTTATTTATAATTATGACCGGCTTTACCCCCCCCTATGAAAATGATCTGAATACGCCCCTGCTTCAGGCCACGGTTTCTTAGGGGCCCATAACTATTCAAATATTACATTTTAATTTTTCAACTTAGAATTATTTAAATATGGTGAGCATTTTAAAGAGAATAATGCAGCTTGATATTGGAAGAAAAATTGTAAGCTTTCTATTTTCTATGTAAATAGTTGAAATATTATGTTAATACAAAATAATAAAAGAAAATAACATTTTTGTGGTAAGAGAGAGAGAGAGGGAGAGAGAGAGAGTAGAAAACTTTAAGGACGTTACCTACCTGTGACGTCACGGCAGGTGAAGATAGGATTTCCTACGTTAGTGAATTTACGTTCTATTCGGCGAATTTTAAAGATATAACGTTAATACAGTTTAATCTCATGCAGGACCATAAAATAATTAACAAATTTTTCTCAATAATTCTTAGAATTTTTATTCAAATTTCTGGCTCTTGGATTGGCTAAGTACTTTTTTTTTTATTGTCATAGTTAGTTAGTACAAAAGATCGTGTGCTAGTGTAATACTTTGTACAGAGCGTGCAATTTAAATCGCATTTATGATTAATCATATTTAGTATAATAATTGCTTGTTATTGGACTTGAGTCGCTGTTCCTCCGACTGTTACAAAGTGTTTTTTTTCTCTCCAGAAGATGGGATGGAGTGAGGATTGTCAACATTGATTTCCAATCGCGGAGACGATTTTATCCCAAGTGGAAGTTGTAAGGGCGAGGCGGCGGGGGGGGGGGNTGGCCCGCCTCCAGGCCTACCGCTAGAAAATACACCCCCTCCCCTTTCCACTCCCTTGGAACGTCCTCACATAATTAATACGTTCTTCACTAAACACCAATCGGGTAATAAATTCACCTCCCTTGCACACCCAAAAACCATGAGAGGGGGAAAAATATGTAGGTGTAAGTGGGGGTGGGTTATATTATTGTAACGCCGCGAAGGGTCGATAATTGGCTCTGGATTGTCGATGATGATTTGTTTGCTTCGATCTGGGATTACTAACTGTCTGTAGAGTGTAGATATCTCTCTTGTTTATGTAAAGATTTGTCCAAATGGAATTATCTTGTAGCTTTGATGTGCATATGAGAACATTTGTTTTTATTGATGAATTGCCCGTTTATTTGTACCTAAAGCACCTCCAACTGGGAGGGGGGGCACTTGTACAAAAGGTGGTTGTCCCTTCTTTCGGGGCTTACAGTGATGAAGAGTTTGGGGTTTGAAACATCCAAGAGAACCGATTTAAAAAAAATAATCACTCTACACTTACGCAATTGAGGGTGCATTTTCTCTCGATTTTACTTCCCTCCACAGATGCGAGGAAGGGTTGGGAATGAGGGTGGTACGATTTTGAAATGATTGTTAAAATTATTTGGGTGTTTAGCGGAGCTTTGTAATAAAAGGGGGGGACCCCCGTCAAAATAGACGGTGTCTCTAAAAACTATTTATAAACGATTTTTTCACTGTAATTAAAGTCATTTTTTTATAGTTAATTCCATACACAAAGTATACTCTTCACCACACATTTTACAGAGGACATTAAGAGCGTGCATCATATACCAATCAATTCTGTGATTCAATCGGCTAGAAATCGTAAGTTTAGACGAAAACTATTGCACGGAGATCAATTCTGATTAAAAACTAATGGAGATAAATATGGAGATAAATATTAATATAAGTTCCCCTAGTACTGAACATTATTGAAATATTAAATGATATTAGGATAAAAGCTGCATTGAAAAAGCAGTTTTTTTATCTTTTTAGAATGACTTCACAGATAAGTACTGTGCAAAAATCTTAATTATATAATAATAGGGACATACTCTATTTATTACAAGAAACTTTCTCGCTTTGTCCCCCATTGTCACCATGGAACACTTGGAGTAATCATTCAAATAAGAATGCACTGCACACATTTCTGGCATCGCGTAGGTCTTTTATTTTCCATTTTACTTCTTACCTCACGCGAGTCAGAAGCTTAGTTGGTGATGATGAACCAACTTGAAGAATTCGGCTTAAAACTATAAATGATAATTTTATCTTAACGTTTAGGTTGGTACAAACGACATTATCTACCCCTTGTTAAAACTTTGGGTGAATACGATGTAAATATGCCGATAGAGCGAGTGGGTAGTAAGATGCCGAGCATAACACACAGTATATATATTTATTTTAAATATACAATAAGTATACTTCATTAAGCTAAATTAATTTAAGTTTGAAATATTTCTTTTCGGTATTTTAATCTGCTCGTAGTTATTAGTTTGCAACTTTTATATATTAGTTTCTACAAGTATTAAAATAACTGAATGGAAGGAATAAAACATAATGAAAGCAGAGAAAGATAGAAAGAAAGAATAATTTGAAATAAAAGTTTTTTCTATTTAAAAAAACGTTCGTAAAGAAGGAAATTACCATACCTTCCAATTAAAAGTCTTAAGATTCGTTCAAGCAGGACACAACTTTTCAATCAGTTAACTTGTTTAAGTTTTCCTATTCTCTTTTGTTTTATCATTTTTACAAGAGATTTTTTATGCTCTTTTCTTTATTAGTTAATGTGAACCTTTAACTCTTATTGTTGTTTGCTATTCACCCACTTTATTATTACATACTACATAACCCATTGTCAACATATATTAATAACATACCAATTTGAAATTAAATTAATATAAATATTAAAAAAAAAATTCTCGTCGCGTCTATAAAAATAACTTAAAGGGGTCGGCTTATAAATAGGACGCATTCGTTCGAATACTCAAGTATTTTTAAAATTTCCTATTCATATTTAATCTATATAATTTATTTAATAACGGAACTTTTTAAAAAGAGTAGTATAATCACTAGCGACCTTAGAGAATATAGATTTAATGTTGATTGAAAAAATAGAATACAGTATTTTGATTCAAGGACCACTTGACAACATCCGAAAACATCTATAAAATTATAATAACATTTAATTATATTTATATTTTAGTAATATATAATAATATTTAATAATAATAATTATTATTCTTTTCTCTTTATAACTCTTACAAGGTCAGCCCTCAAGGCCATTGAATCCATAGCGCAAATTCTAGATTTTGTTGATTTCGACACAAAAGAAAAGCCAAATCCAGAGTTATTTAAGGAACTCTTATCGTTAATTTACTGGTTATACATACAAAAATTAAGCTTTCAATATTATGCTTACTATTTTTTTCAAATTATGTCAGTTCCTATTGATTTTTAATCTTACTCTTTATTAATATAATTTATTGTTTTAATTTATTTTTTCTAATTTTTTAGTAATTCATTTTATCTGTATGCATCATTATTTAGATTTTATTATTTTATTTTATTTTATTTCTTATGTATTTATGATAACGTGTCAGGTACTTGTGTACTTTCCAATGCTGACCTGTTATAGATCTTGTGGCTGTTGGCCAGCACTACAATAAAGGAAACTGATACTGTTTTAGCACCGCGTCTTACTACCCGTACGGGATGTACGCCGATATTATTATTTTTATTAATACTTAAAGACATGGTTTAATAGCAATAATTAACACCATAATCAAAAATAAAAGCGTAAAGTAGATGAAAATAATATGATAGGACAGATCGAGAATGTGGTAAGAAGCAGGTCTGTGGAGTCAGTACGACAGCATTTGACTCCAACCCCTCTCTTTTTATACTGTCAGACTCTGACTCCTTCAGAAATGTCTAAAGTTTATTAATTAGTAATAACAAATTTACTGCTGTAAAATTCTCCAATACAGATTACTCCTTTGGAAGCTTCTTTAACATTGTGAATTTATATATGACTACATTTGTTAATCGAAATTACAAATATTGGTCTTAAAGAATAAAAAAAGTATAAAATTAAAATGATATAATTGCCACATATTGTTTTAATAACTTAATGTTTTATTTTGAGGCCATAGTCGGAGTTTGTACATTTCTATCGACTCTACAGCCCTAGTAAGAACAAATGAATAGTTGAATGTGAAGTTATATGGATAGTCTACATAGACAGAACAAAACCCTCCTGCACTCCAGTTAATCTCTTTCTGGTCACTTCGTTCCTTCCTACCAGAATCCTACTATAACCTGATTTAATTCTTAAATGTAGGCCTACTTGTGTTTGAACTATTGTTTTATGATCAATCCACATCATTTTAAATTAACTTACTTAATTTTATTGAATTTTTGATACCCATTATCTCAAATTTTTAATCCAGGGAAATATAATAGCTTCCCAAATGTATAATCCGAATCGGTAGGCATGTTATTTAAATTTCAGAAGCTAGTCTATTTTTATTTAGTGACTTGGAGGTCGGTGATCAAATCCAGACTGGGTATGTTTTTTTCTAAATGGATTTACTGCCACTACCCTACAAGCCTGATTAAATTGCAAATAGCCTGGATGCGTAAAAAAAGTAACTTAATTGGTTAAAAATGGGTCAGTTTAAAATACATTAAAGGGTATTTCATACGTGCTACGTTCATGTTCAACTCTGACCCAGGAGGTTGGGATTCTAATCCATGCATTGGCTTCTAAGATACAAATAGCCAAAGCGATTATTTATGCTTTTTAGTGATGAATTCTCCATCTAGATATCATATTCTGAAAATTGGCATACCAAGCCAAGGTCCCGTGTTCGATTCCCGTGTCCAGATGTCATTTTTCAATTTTTAGAATTGGCTTCTAAGCTTGTTTTTCTCCAGCTAATGTTTTTATATATTTTTCTCCACATAACTTCTGTTATATACATAAATCTACTCTTATCCTTTAACCTTAGACTAATTAGTTTTAAGTCACTAGTAGGCGACACACTGATTATAAAATTCTTTCTGATAAAAACAAGTTCTAAACGTCCATTGGAAATATACTCTTTCACTCATTCGCTTTCTTAACATTTTTCCTTCTTCTACAAATTAAGATGGCTGAGGCTATTCGTCCTTCATAATTTATTATTTGGAATCGTGTGGGTTGAAGTAAGTGGTCAATAAGTCTGCTCCCATGTAATATTTAACACTACAGTTCACCTTCAGTTTTCTAAATTATTCATAGAAGTAGCCCACTGCTTGATCACAAGGGAGGGTCTGTGCCCACTGACTGACCACTTGGGGCTTCCCAGCCTCTGACACTTTCCTTCGACCCTCCTCAAAGTGAACTTTAATTCGAAAAGACTGTAAAAGTGATAGTGACAAAAAATCACGTTCTAAACATAAAATTGTACCTAAATTGTTTATGCATTTTTTAACTTACCCAATCATTACCGGTGTTCACGTGGTCTTCGGCGTTAATAAGTGGGTTGAGGTCCGACTCTCATCCTGTTTTGTTGGGAACAGACTATACCACTATCATTCGGCCTACATAATTAATATAGTATTAAGATGGAGACAGGATAAGCACAGGGGTGGAAAAAACTACCCTTAGGGTATAAACTCTGTAATGAACCTTAAACTACCTGAGCCAGACCTTAAAACCAAGATTAATACATACAAAATCTTTGGGATAAGAATTTGAAGACATATTTAGAGGAAATGCACCCACACTCGCATAAAGAAGAAATGGTGAAAATCATAGCGTATAGCCACGTGTTGAAAGCCACCTTCCAGTCCACCCGACCAAAATTCGAACCTTGCCCTCCCTGTTACCCGGCAATCCGGTCTATTTATACCTGGACGCCCTAGATCATGTGACCACTGGCGAGGGTACTCAATGCGTTGTGTTTTACAAAGCTTCATTAAAACTGTTGAGTGATCCCCTGCAACATCGTGACCCCCTCCATATCTTGTTGGCACCAACCCTTTTGAATCATCCCGAAAGACCTACGCTAGAACCAAACTCGGGAGTGCTTGACTAGTCGCTTTCCTTACCGCTCGATCTCTTCTTTGTACGCTGCTTTCTTCCTCCCGTTCCCTCCATTACCTCCTCCCTTATCGATGATATCAATTTCCGCCAGTCTCCCCTCCAAGGGGAAGTAATTAAACCTTCAAGACCCCCCCATGCTGGTCATGAAAATACGGGGCAACCTTTCTTTGTGCAAGGACGACGTTTCCTTTAGGGAGCGTATTTCACACACGCATGCACTCATAAAAAAAAGATGATATGACTTAAAGTCGGGTCGCTATTGAAATACCCTTTTAGAGCATATCGACATTACAGCTGAATCTTACAAAACCATTGTGCAATTTTTATTATTTCTTGAAGTAATTTGTTATCTATAACAGAGTAAGAAAAATTTGCCACTTATATTTGTTTGAAATAGTGTTACCTACAAGGGCGCTCTTTACCCCTTTGCCTCCACGCAAACATGGGTGCATTTCCTCTAACCTTTTCACCCTGACCCCATTAGTTAAAATATGCTAATATCCTGGACACGTAGTAAGATGAACACGATAAAAAAAGTTTATCACTTGATCACCGCTCCAACAGGGTAGTCGGGGTTCGTTTCCTGACCAATGTCACTAGCGGTGGTTTGCCATGTTAGATTTCCCCGTGATTCTACAATCTAATGTGGGTACGTTTCATTTTATTTATTCTTTTTGTTTAGCTTCGTTAAAACCGTCGTGATCAACCTTCATGTAAATTGGAATAAGGATGGGGAAGATAGAAATTAGAGCAATGGGAGAAAAAGAGCTTGAGTAATCATCTAGGAAAAACCACTCTCAGTACACCCATTCGAGATTCTAACCCTGACCTCCCCATCACCTATTAAACCAGACACCTTGGCACGCATGCCTATTTACAACGCCTTGCTACTGGTAGAGTTAGGCATGATTCACTTATTCTGAAGTCTTTGGTTTTGATTCCCGATATAGACCTATGTCCGAGTGTCCGATATGTTTCTCTCCCACAGTGTGTTTACCCAGTCTCTTTCTAGGCGGACGCTGGTCCATTTCTTAAAAAGTAATCATCCTTCTAACTTCCCTTAGGGTAGATATAATTTTGTTTCCAGTTCATCGGCAGCAGAGCTTACTGATATAATAAAGAAGCTCCCCACCCTCCGAATCGGATTCCATCAGCTGTTGACTCCGTTTTGCCCGCAGTTGCGACCCTTTGCTTCAGTCTCCGAGCTAAAGCTTTTAGCTCATTGATGCGCACATGATGACTTCCCATGGCCGATCCACGATGAAGCGTGAATCATTTCACTTGATGGTGTTATTTTAGTGAGGCTCTCAGCCGCGCGATCTTGTTAAGTGGGACGCCGTTAATAGGTTTTTCTCGACGCTTTACACCCCCATCCTGATCCCCACCAGCCCTTTTCCAAACAGTCTTCCAGTTTTCTCGTCCCGTTTGGCCGACACTGAATTTCGCCCATCCATGTGACATCTAGGGGCTTCATCTTTCCTGGGAAGGACTTTGAAGTGAAATGGCCGATGAGTTAGTCTAGCACAGAAGGTTCCAAAAAGGGGTGTACTTTTAAGAGATGATCATTATTTTTCATCTTTTTGGTGCAAGCAAGCTTCCCTTTTGGTTCAAAGAAAATAGCTCCTATAATTTAAGACTATATGTATTTATGAAATAACGTCCAATTTCATATTGAAAAGAAAAACTTTCCTTAACAATAACTGGTTCAATTTCTCACAGTAAGCTCAATCGCTTGGCCCACACTTCTACGTATGAATAATAAGACACAACCTGCTTCGGTGGCCGCATGGTATAAGTCGTCACTCTTAAGTTAGACTAGACTGCTGATGACAGGGAGATCGGGGCTCGAATACCGGTCGGGTGTACTTAGGGCGGTTTTACTAAATAGTTTCCCACTCTTCCTTTACGCAAATGCGGGTATACTTCTTAATTCAACCTTCCTAACCCCTAACTTATATAACTATAACCTGAACAGGTAGTAAGACATGGTGACGAAAAAAAAACTTGGGTTGGTTGGCACAAAGACTAAGCGTCAAATTCATCTAGTATGGGTTGATGGAGAGGTCCCTATTCTAATCCTGGTCGGGTGAACAAAGGGTGTTTTCTAACTCTCTCTCTCTTCACACAAATATGTGTGCATTTCCTCTAAGCTCTGCCGTAATTAACCCTACTTTAATAGCATAGTTAAAATATTGTGTATAGTCAGAATGAGAAGCAAAATTTAATGAAACATGAGCTAAGAAAGACCCTTAGAACGGGATGAATCCTGGACAGCTCAGTGGTTTTCGTACCAAGTAAATGGTCTCGGGTTTGATTACCGTATTCAGGTGTCTTTTTACTTTCTCTCTATCTTACAGGTAGAGAAAGTATGGTGATCGTCAAAAAAATTGAACTCGAGATTTTGATGAAATTTGACGTTTCATGACTCCCTGAATCCGAAAAAGTGGTTTTTGAATTTCCGTCTGTCTGTCTGTCTGT